>ML816632.1:88960-137035 GCA_009831015.1 Picea engelmannii
ATTAAGTATGTTGAAAGGATGCATACGTAAATAATGATATTTCCTTTTGCTTTGTATCCTTGAGTAGATGAAAATAACTTGGACTGTTAGTATGCATAGTTTTGAAAATATAAAGTGCATGAAAACTAACAATTTGTTTGGCTAAGGAATGTTGAATTTGCAGGAAGAAAAGGGTCTTATATATGGCAGTGTTATAAGCCCATAAGGAAGACCAATTGTCCATTGAGACAAACTGAAAGGAATGGTATTTACTTCTTGAGAAAATGAATTTGATTGTTAGTATGTACAGTTCTGAAATTGTTTGTGAGCCACTGCAAGTGTGCAATGGAAATATAGTGTGCATGAAAACTAACAATTTGTTTGGTTGAGGAATGTTGAAGTTGCAGGAAGAAAGGTTCTTGGATATGGAAGTGTTGTAAGCCATAAGAAAGACCATTTTTCTATTGATCCAGACTTCTATGGGAAGAAACATTCCCTGCTTGTGAATCTGGTTCCTCTGTGGAACAGATCTCAAAAACAAAATGTGGAATTTTGAAATCCGTGGGTGACAGATTTGCAAGAAAATTTTGAATTTGAAATTGATGATAATATCTCATAATTTCTTTATACTTGTGATACATGTGAGACAAGAAAGTTCTATCTTAAGAGGACACGTGAAGGCTGTCAATATAGAAAGCATGAAAAAGGCTACTGATTGGGACAGGAGAACCCCGTGGTAAGACATGATCACCTATAATATGTGGTTTTGTGGCAACACAAGCTTGAGGGAAACCTCACCAGATAAATTCTGAGGGACGCCTCAACTGTAAGGCTCAATGAAGTCTCTGAAATTCTTCTTGTGTGAGAAATCCTTGGAAATGAAAGAAGGATCGCCCGAGGAACTATATAGCAGAGAAGGGGATGCCTGAGCCTACGCCTGGAGGGTGAGTGACCGGGGAGAGGAGACTTTGATAATTCTTATAAAATATTAATTGGGATCATGCACACAATGGGTATGTGCAGGAAAAACAGTGAGCCAATAAAACAAGACAACCATGTGGATACAAATCCACTAACTGTACAGATGAGTATTGTGATAAGTTATGATTTTTTCTTGAATTTTATGCAACAGTAAAATGTTTAAGCATGAAGGCCAAGAGTTTGAAAAGGACATGACCAAGAAAGAGGGTCAAGACTTTTGAAGTAGTTGAATGAGAAAGTCGTGACAGGTGTTACTGAGAAACAAAGTAGAGGACAATGTTCCTTTTAAAGGGCAGGGGATTGTAACACCCTTATTTCCCCCAGCTTATAATTAATCGTTAATTATGATTACCATGCTAAGGCATGTGAATGATGTAAATGTATTATTGTTTAGATTTCCAACAACTGACTGTGGGGGTAAAGCCTTGAAGTATTGGCCATGATATCTCTAGAGGAAATAATGGGAAAACTATAAGAGAGGGTTCATTATGTCAAATGGCCCCGAATTTCCCCTTGTTGGGAATGATAAAACCCCTTCAGATCCCAAGGGAGGAATCAATTAATGAAGGAATGGTGGTTGAATACTCAACCACCCCCATGAATGGAAGCATGTTATGACTGAACAATCTCATCCTGAATTACTGCAGGGTCTAACGTACTAGGCTGACAAGAGTTTCCTTCTGACAGAAGGAACGGGATAGGTCGAGAACCATATTGGGAAAAAGATACACATAAAATAGAGAAAAAGAGAAGACAAGGAGAAGTAAGAGAAGAGCGTGGGAGGCTCTACAGAGAGAAGGAGAGATACCAAACAAGAGCGCATTCATAGAGGGGAACGCGCGACCCGGATATGCAGAAGAAAAGAGGAAGGCCACGAGCTTGATGTTGAGGAAGCATCTGACAAAACTTGTAGGGATGTTATGACAGATAAAGGATCTCTGAGTAATGGTAGAAATTTCCCTGGTGATATCATGGCTTGGCACGGGGGTGGCCAGAACACTAAGAATGAATTCTTATGAGCCTATGGTTGGGTGGAAAGGAAAACACCCACATTTAGTTAGTTGGTTGCAACCTATAATAGATAAGTATTCTCATATCCCGTGTAATTGAACTGTAACTGTAAATTAAAGTTGGGTATCATGTGAATGTTTCAGGGATGTGCATGTTTTCTTGATGATTAGACTTCATCCCTTTATCTTTGTTTGATTGTGTATTTAAGCAAGTAAGGAACTATATGGTTTGTACATGTAAATGCTCGATCCCTATAGTGGCTCAAGTTTAATCAAATGAACTATGAGTTCATCGACCTTGGGCATAGTTTCCCGTATGCATGTCAACACTCCCAACTGTTTTGAGTCTCATGGGAGAAGGAGTCGGTTAAGCTCAGGAGAAAGAGCGCAAAGTGTGCGCTAGCACCTAAGTCTATTAGAATGACGAAGCTCAGGAAGTATAGTGAGATTTAAGTCTCGAAAGAGAAGATCCTTTTGTTTTGAAGACGAGTGGACAAGATCCGTTCGGGAGGATCAAAGTTTTGTCACGACCATTGGATTTGGAGAAGGAGCGCATGTGTTAACTCCTCGACTCCTTTAGTCTTCCCGAGTTCGATGAATATTTGTATTCATTGTAAGGGATATGGATCCTCCGAAGTCCCAAAACCCGAAGTTAATCTGGGCCGTATATATGAGGATTCCCGGGAAATATTCCAACCGTCGGATCTACGATATAGTCAACCCAACGTTGACCACTTCGGGAGGACAGGGGTGTTGTAAATTCAAAACCCCCGAAGGTCGGAGTAGTGAAGTAATGTGGACCATGGATCTATGGATCCTTCGGGATCCTCCTCATCCATCGATCTAGGAACTTCGGTGAGAACCCCTCTCAACCTTCCATCAACCAAGACGTGTGTCCACTAATCGAGTATATCTGGGAGGTTTTGACCTGATGGTGAATATGTACTTCGTCGGAGCATCGAAAGGATGGAGTCCATCCCAGTCGTCCATCGTTAAGGACATGTGTTGATATATCCTTTAGTCTAGAGACTTGGCACTCTGGAGGAACTTGGATGAGAGTCTTCAAGGTGTGAAGACTCTCAAAGTCACGAACAGTGGAATAAATCTCGTCCATTGATAGGTAGGGGACGTGTGGAGCCATATCCTTTAGTCTAGAGACTTGGATCTCTGGGGGATTTGGGGTGTGGTGTGTCGATAAGCTCTAGATTCATGAATTAACGAGATCCATTGATCTGGAGGACCTTTGGGACCACTTGTGACCGTTGGATCTACATCATGGTCAAATTCAGCTTTAACCTACTCCGGGAGTAAGGAGAGGATTACACCATGAAACCCGTGAATGCCAAAGTGGTGAAGCGACAAAGGTCATATATCCCTAGGTCTACGTGGATGCATATTGACCGTGAGATTGGAGGTTTTGAAAGGTTTTCAGCCTGAGGTGATGTGGCATGTTGACATCACCCAAGGTGACATGGACCCATGATTAAAGTGCCATGTGTCATGAAGATATGAATGTTTTGCATACCTCTTATGCCTATTAGAGCATGACACATCTCACCCCCTAATGAAGACACATGTCACCTCTAGCCCTCGTCACGTGTCAGCCTCTAGTTCATGCCCGCCTGGCCAACATGGTTGTTGATGTGACCGGGACTTCGAGAGTTTGGAAGATTTGGGGTGTAGTATAGTAGAGGAACGTTCAATGTCGATCGTCGATTTCCAAATGCCGAAACGTTCAATGTCGATCATCAATTTTCGAATGTTGAAATGTTCAACATCAATGTCGAACGTCAAACACCAAACACCAACGTTAAATGTAGAAGACCAAACATCGACCGTTGAATGGCCAAGGCCACATGGAGAGTTTTCAGGACTTCGGGGAGGATGCGTGCAGCAAGAAAAGGGGCGTTCAACACTGAACTTTGAAGACCCCAACTAATAACGCCCAAATAACTTCGAGAGGTTGTATCTTGCAAACCAGAGGTAGAATTAGAGTCGGTAACATTCATTAGAAAGATACGGATGAGTAGAAGAGGGTGTAGACCTCGGAGAAATGATTTGAGATCATTTGAACGAGCAAAAATTTGATGCCCCATCCCTAGAAAGGGTATTTAGGGGTTGGGTGTGTTACAAGACGAGACACAGAAGAACATGGTATTCAGGTACTCATAGATTATAGTATCACCAAAATACATAGGGAAAAGGAACACTAGACAAAAATGGTACAAGAACCTCATCGAAAAATGCAAGAAAGATGGGAAGAATGTGTGAAGAGATGGGATAAAATAAATAAGGAAATGAGAGATATCCATATACCAGAGTTCGACCAACCTGAGGACTTCACATAATTGTGTGACATAGTCAAGAAACACACTAAACTGGACCATGCATCTGAAGCAGAAATTTCACAGATTTCTACCCTTATCCTGGGACAGATGAATAAGTTCATGAAGCCCCCTATCATAGCATCGATATTTTTGCAGAAAATAAGTGTCAATATGGATAAATACAAGAAACGTGTGGTGGAGATGAAAGAGATCCCTAGCACACCAATGGACCAACACATGTTTCCTTATGCCAACACATGTGAATAACTCTTTTTCCAGTGGTCAATATATGAGAGGAATAATCCGATGCAGTAGAGCATCAAGACAACTAGAGATAACCAGAGAAGGGCACATGGATTAAGTCCACTTTGATTTTGTTTACTTGATAAGACTCGACATAGTATCTATTTTTAGATAGTTTACTTTGATAAATAAAGGCATCGACCATGTATTAAAGGTGATGGTTTTTGCATAGGATAGAGGATTTTATTTTGAAAGAGAACTATTTCTTGTACAAAGATTTTTTAATTCAAAAGTTCTACGTAGAACCCGAAGCATTTTCATCTAAAAGTGTGAATGTGATTGAACCTATGGATTGTTTCCATTCTCAACTTGATATTTGTTGTTGTCTCGAGTAAGATCTGTTATGATTATTTCTTAAGTTATCTTAGAATGATTTACAGTTCTTTATTTCAAACTGATTAAAGTAAATCAATAATGTTTAACATGTGATGTGTGGTAAGGTGTGGTGAAATTATTTTCTAGCCCCTATTATATTGCATGTGTACTCTCTTTCAAACTTTCTCTCAAATAATATCTAATGGTCTGGTAAAGTGATGGTATTACTGCTAATCTAAACTTGATGTAGTTGTTATTTGCATATTGGGGCACAAAGGTTATTCCAAGGTCCGGTCTTCTCCCACATAGATCATTTTTTGTCTTTCAATACATTATAAAACATGGTAAACCCAAAAAAAAAATAATTCATTAGGAGGACATATTTGAAAGGTACATAGATATATCATTGTTAAATCCAATCAAAACTTTCTGGATCATCGATATGGAGAATTGTACTACCATAAAACATTGAAGAGTCTAATCGGGCCTCATCGACGAGTACATTTCCTACTGTTGAGTCAAAGGGAATTCTAACCCCTCAACAAACTGGTGCACAAAACAAGGAAAAAATCAAGGAGTTTGTTATGAACCCTCACCAATCTATGTGGGCCTCATAATACCCACTTCAAGGGAGTTGGTTACATCTTGGTGCTATCAAAAGATGGCCTTATGGGATGATCTAAGAATTTTTTTTGTATGTAGTGTATAGAAATATTTTGGTTTCATACACCACTATGTATGTTGAGCTATGCTCAATTGTGCTTAAGTGTTGTAACAATGTCTTTAGAGAACACCTATCTCTTGGAATACTAGCTATTTTCCCTACCCAATCCTTTAATTCTCCAACATGGTTTCATAGCTAGTGGTTTGAGATCTAGTCTATTGTCTACAAGTCTTATGAAGGCTATTGGTTGTAACCACTTCTAATGAGCTAAATATGTCTTGTATATCGACTCATGGTTTCAATTTGTAGACTGAATTTAAGATTAGATATATATATCAACATTATGAATTCTAAGAAAAATATCGTGGTTCTGAATGGCCCCAACTATGGAATTTGAGAAAAATATATGGAAACAATGTTGAAGAGTAAATAAATGTTGAAGTCTAAAAAAACTGTGGTTCCAGTTCAAAAGGATGACCAACAGAAATTCTCATCGGCAAGAAGAAGGATGAGGTTGTAAGAGTCACAATGACCTACATCTCTAGGGATATTTTCTTTCTTAAAAGAGATACCGATTACCTACATATTGTCTGGAAGACTATGAAGGCTATGTTTGATGAAATTTATGAAAGCTAGCTTATGGACTATATGGGCCTTTTGAATGAACTTTAATTGAAATTAGGTGCATGTGGAAAGAATTTTTCCAAGAAATATGGAATCTCATAGAAGTGATCATGTTGAATATGAAGACACCCTATGATTGTTGGATATATTACACATTGTTATCGGACAAATCGATAAGTGAGGGCACAAACTAATCTCCCTAACTTCCACAGGAAGCTAGAACAAAACAAGACAGAATACAAAATTCACCTTAGACTTCTTTGTCATATAAACTAGTTCAGAGAGGGACAAGTGACATACCTTTTAAATGATGCTTGATCCTCGCTAGTGTCATCCTTGTCGCTCCATCTTTGTATTTGAAAGATAGTGAACCTATTTAAGAAGCACAAACCAACAAAGAGAGAGAGCAAAGATATATATATTCCAATGAATTGTATGTATAATATCAAGGAGTTATACAGTAAAAGTCAAGACACCTTTATAGGGAAGCAATGTATTGTTGCATTATATTAAAATGGAACGTGGACAATACAACCCATTCTTTGATTTTTCAAGGTCCCTTTCAATGGATATTTTCTCCAACACACACACCTTTTCTCCAATTCCTTTGATGAAGAAGATCCACCGTCTGACTTACAGAGCTAAAGAAAAGCTATCTCAAGTATGATCTATAATAGAACTATTCATGCATATGCAAGCCTTTGAAAACCTTATCCTTTTCCATAAGAGATCCCTCTTTGTATAGGGTGAAAGAGGGATGGATGAGGATATTAGGATGATCCCACTAAATCAGAGAAGAGAGTAAGATCCAAACTGATCGGAGGCCACCTCATCTTCTAGAATATTCCCTTATAGAACATTCATGAATTTTGACTTTTCCCTTGTTTAAGCATCATCGCACCCTATGCAAATACAGTCTGTGACAACGTCGCAGTCCAAATTTGGTGCAGCGTGCGACGATCAAGCATTGTCGCACCCCAAGTATAGAGCAGGGTGCAATGATCTCCCTTGTCATAGTTTTTAAGGAAGAAAAGGTAAACCACTTTTCTCATGGAGAAAGTCTCTTTTAGTGTTTTCAGGGAACATGGAAGCGAGTTATGCACATGTCATCAGTTGATAACTGGGGTGACCAAAATAATGTGTAACAGAATTCCCCCAAAAGTATGAAGTTAGAACATGTGACAACTGAAATACTTTGTAGAATGTGTGTGTCGAAAAAAAGGAGAGCATCAATTGGGAACCTGCAAACAATCAAGCATTTTCATAATAATATACCATCTTCTAAGGTAGGAATTCCCATACTCAGACTACAAGTGACTCTAATCATAAGTGTTAAGTGATTCATGGCCACTAAACATACACTGTGGATCCATGTCATCATGATTCAACATATCCATGTGAAATACACTGTGGATCTATGCTCTTTAAAGAATTCAAATTTGGACATAGCCACAATACATACAAAGTGGATATATGTGTTAGTACAGACTTATGAATACTCCATCGTAACCTAGACCTATATGATGAGATCTAGGGTCTTCATTTCCATCATCTCTAAGTACGAATCTAACCATGTGTTTACATGTGTTGAAGTCGAACATGGTAGAAACCACTTGATTACCGGTCAAATGAAAATCGTTAACAAGTGCGAGGGAAATCACCATTGATGTCAATGACTCCCAAGGTACTCTAGTACAATCCAACAAATGTGAATGAATGAGTTTAATTTGAACACTCGATGGAATCTTCCACTCACAGGCCAATGATGTGAACCCACTGTTGAAAGAGAAAATAGCTAACATTGAGGCATGCATGCTCCAAGGTACTGATGTTATTTCTAAGACTTGTTCTCGGATAATGAGTTGAAGTCGACAGGAAAAGACTCATCATAGGAGGGCCTTAATGTATCCCCCATCAATGACACAAAATATGTAGCAGATTTGAAGTAGATCAGAGTATGAAGTGATTTGAAACTGACTCAGGGAAGGCCGACATGGTAGAAAATTTATAACTACAGATGGCCGACTTGATAGAAGTTTTGTTTAGGTTGGACTTCTCTTGAACATATGAATGACACAACAATTGTCTTGGCATCATTGACTCAAGGAGGACCCAACATATGAAATTGTGGATAGTCAAACGAGAGACAAATGGATTTCCCAACCCGGATATAGTGATGAAGGGGGTGTCATGTTCAAGAGTGACTTTATTGCCACTAACACAGATACAGATACAAATTTCTTTCCCAATTTTCCCCCACCATTTCTAGCAAGTACCTCTTTATTTTTACACAAGCTTGAGGATGATAACATATTCTTGTAATGTAAGCTCATCCTTCGGATGAGTCCCTCGAAGTATGTTTAATGAACCCTAAGAAGGAGTGGTTCATTCCCATAGGGGCATTTCGATGCTTGTTTTACAAGTCCAAAGAAAGAAAAATCAGGGGTTTTTCATGTTTAGAGAGTTTGAAAAACACTTAAAGAGAACTCCATAATGTCCTTTTTCGTAAGTTAGTCTAATGAGACCGAAAAAGAGATAATCTATCACTCATCAAGCATTTTCTTCAAATACTTTTACGAGCCTGAAAAGAACAAGGTCGCTCGGCTATATTTTGTGTTTAGGGAGCTTGAAAAGAGCTTAAATGATACTCCATAGGGTTCGTTTTTCATGTTACCATTGCGAGTTAGAAAAAATGATAAAAAGGTTACTTGATTTCTTTCTGATGGTTTCACGAGCATGCAAAAGAATTAAGACTGTGCTCAGAGTTTTTCCTAAAAACCCTAAAAGCATATGTACATAAGAAAAACACACAAAAACAACCAAAATGGTGGATCCTTGTCAAACGTATCATCCTTATATCTTTCAATCTGTAATAGAAAACACTTTGCGAAGTTGGTTAGACTTCAAGGCATTGGTAAAATATAAAAAATAATTTAATTCCGTAATAAAATATGGTAAAAAGTAATAAAATAGGTCAAAACAACCCATTTACCATTTCATTTTGCAATTTCACCCAAATAGTGCCCAAAACCCTCTTTTTCTTCCAAATTTCAAGAATCGATTCTGGAGCACCTGGTGGACCATTTTGCAAAATTCTTCTGTCAAAAAGGTAATCTCTTGCCCCTTTCTCTTTTCATGGTTTAAAATTTCATTTTTATTGGTTTAATTTTGAGTTTAGGTTGATTTTTTGGAGGTCACTACGCTTTGCGATCGTCTCAAGATCACAATATCATGAACTACGACGATCTCAAATCGCCACAGGGGACTTAAATCTAGCGTGCGACGATGTCACTCTGCGTAAAAGAAAATCCCTGCGACGATCGTAACTTAATTTTTGAAAAGAAAAAATGAGTTAGGAAAACTTCCAAGAATTGATTTTTTATGACTCTAATCATCTTTTCATGTTACTTGGTAGGTTTTCCTCAGTCAAAATGCTCGAGTGGAGGGAATGAGAGCATGAGGAAGAAGACTATTTTTCTGGGAATGACCCAGGCACTGTCATGGCACTCCAGGAGTGTGGTTTACTCAAGTTTTTAAAAATTCAGGGCATGAGAGCCCAACTGAGATTGCTAGAGTATCTAGTCCACATGTGGGATGTAAATGAACAAGCCTTTCACGCGGGTGTGCATACACTCAAATTGGATATAGATGAAATTTACTTTATGATGGGTTTATATCATCGAGGCTCTCAGGTATCACTCTCAGGAAGCAAGGGTGGGGGAAAACCCATGGATTACTATGTTGCACACCATTGCATGCCAAATATACAAAATCATAGTGGCAAGGTTTCCATTAGGGATGTTTGGGATTTACCATTAAGTACCATCCTCTATACTATCACCAGGATGGCAGAGAGTGTGGCTCCCCACATGGATTTGCAAATCCACTTTTAGTATGCCATAGAGTGTATGGATCCTTAGGTCTTCAATTGGTGCGAGGGTGTATTAAAGAACATGAAAAAGAAACTAAAAAAGTGTCGGAATGGTCGGTTGAAACATTTTCGTTATGGATCCATTGACATTTCATTATTGCTAGAGAGGGTCCCCATATTACATCTACAAGTGGAGTGGGGCATACCCACTTCACAAGATCCATGGATGAAAATATGGGTGGATTTGATAGCTCGTCACAGTGGCATGCCTATCATCAAGTATTATGAAGATTTCTTCCAATAGTTGAGAGATAAGAAAATCATGGTAGAGGATTATGCTTCTGCCGGGATGAACTTCCGTGGGGATCCTGACTTAGGTATTCCTAAGGGATCTCAGTGTGGAGACATAGGTAAGAAGGAAATCTTCATTATATGATGTTTTTGATATTTTAATTATATATAATAAAAAAATGGTCATTTATCCAATACTAATCAAGTGCTCTCAATAATGCAGATGTGGTGCATTATCGTCCTCCGGGATCATCTCCCATTCATAGGCGAGGAGAGATAGGTATTTTGGCGGGTCGAGGATTTGTTGTTGAGGATCTTGAGGAGATCAAGAAAAACCTAGAGGGATTAACCATGAACATCCCTGATATCACGGTGGACGAACTTCCTCATCGCTACCAATACCATACAGTTGGTGTATCAACATCTATTGATCGACTGATCTGTAGAGTAGCATGGGAAGTTGTTTGTTACAATGAGCATCGCCCTTGATGATTTTGTATATGAAGCCACGAGCTTCACTATTTTGATATTTTGGTCCTTGGAAAAACACTTTTTGATACTTTTGTCGTATTAATATAAAGTTCCTACTGGATTTCTTGTCTTTTAAAATCTGTGTTTGGGTTTATAAATGTCTCAAATGTCTGTGTTGACGATAAAAATCGCAACGAGGATTTCTCCCGCAAAGTATTGCTTAAGCCTATTATTTAAACTAAGATAATGATATATAATACTAGTTGGTGGGACCCCCTTGTAGATTGGAGGATCAGATAAGGTTCGTATTTGATAATTATGTTGTTGTTCGACACTGCTTACAGGGTTCTACATGATTGATGATAAAATATTGGTTTTATTATGACATAATGGCATATGGATAATGGATAATGGATTTTATGTGTTGATTTTGTTACTCTAAGCTCTAAATTCCATGTTATTAATGGATTATGTTCACTATTGTTACATTGCTATTGTAGCCATGATTCACCACATGTTACACCTGCACAAGACACATGTTAGTTATAACAAGAGACAAAAGCAATATGGAATAAATCCAATAAAAGAGAACTATGTTATACTGTGCTATATGCAAATGAAGTTGAAATAAATTGATGTTAGTCCTAACTAGAAATGTTAGTGGCTATACGTTATTATTGAGTTATATGGGGCGCATGTGATATATGTTATAATATGGTTTTTGCGATGGTTAATATGGATCAGGTGGCACAATTGGCAAGAAATGTGTGCAAGGTTCTATGCATGGATTAATGGTTGGTTGGCTGTTGTGTACTACGTAATTGAATGAGATAGAGGATGGAAGCGACGTGCAGTAAATTCACATCAATCCATACTTCTCCCATTGTCCGTCACCCTAGAAAGGTTATTGTTCATTTGATTTTGCTTGTGGTTAACCTCCAAGATTCAGGCATGGAAGGAACTACTCGACCAAGCTCACATTTTTAAGGCCATTTGGTTACAAGTATGTTTTTTTCTCCCATCCATGAATTTGCTCTGTATATGAAATGAACGTTGGCTCGATAATGTATTGGTCTATGTTTTTCTTGAGGCTAGAAACTGTGTAAACGAATGGTGTTTTCTATGGAATGACTTTGTGTTATTTTCAAATGGAAAAATTGATGGTTGAAGTCGTGATTTCATTGGTTGTTCTGTGTGGTGGAATATGTGATGGCTCTCTATTGTCTTTATGGGTTTTTGTTGGAGGGTTTCATTCTTTTTGGCCTTGTTGGTCGTCTCCTCATAGTCATTGTAACCACACCCGATTGTATTTGGTGTTATGGGGTCATTGTGTATGATTTGAACCACCTTTTCATCACTGCATATCGTTTTCCACCTAGTCATGGGCTCATTTTATGTTATTGGTATATGCACAGTTGGTTATGGGTGGCTATTATTCCAAAAATATTTCTTTAGGGTTGGTTGATAGTACCTGGGCTCTGCATTTCTATCAGCATTATTCGGCTTTTGGGAAAAAACATGAGGGTTATGCCCATGTGTGTTCTTGGTGTTGATTACTAGCCAGTAAGAAACCTCTTCTCCTCAACATCATGGTCTACCCTACCTAGTGTCGAACTGTCACCCTATATTACAAGCTAGGGATTATAAGGTTGTGGTTCCATCATGCTTGTATCAAAGGCTCTCACATACTATTGATATGGTTTGCCTTCAGTCTCCCTGTGTTTGGTTCCACCGAGCAAACCCTTGGTTATTTTTTCATTAGTTACAGAGCCCAATTTTGATAAACTAAACCAGTCACACCCTGTTGGGTATCTTGTTGACTGTCATGAGTTGGTTGATTAGCATTGATAGTGGCCTTGATTATTGGCTTGTCTCTTTTTAATCGGGTTGATTACCCAGTTGTAATCGAAAATGATAATTGGTATATAGTTTTTGCATTATTTTCTTATGACAGTTGAATCGATAACTCGACATGGTTTAATTGGTTGATTAGAGAGTTGTAATTGGGAATGATAATGGGCATACAGTCGTTGCCTCCTTTTGTTGTAACAATTGGATTGATAACTCAACATTGTTATGAATGGTTTGATTGGGAGTAATTGGATATGTATAGTCACAAAGATCCCTTTTTGTGTTATGCGTTGGTCTATGTATTCCTATAGCATGGTATAAAATGAAGTTGGTGTTTGTTGTGTGTTTAATTTGTCCCGATCGAGATTATTGCAATTTGAAGAGTTGATAATTGTGGCTTGGTTGTCTACTGTGTATGATTTATGGACATCGTGCATCATTCTGTTTTATTGCACCATCAGAGATGAGCATAGGGTTTTGGTAGTATGGTTTCATTGTGAATTTAATTGTTACATTTGTCGAGGAATGAAATCACGCATGTTTAAAAAGAGTCTGTTCAACTCAGGAAATAACTATGTCTATGTTCAATTTGAGAAATTTATTTATGGGCAGTGGTTGATGTTTTTTTTTTTAATGTTGAACAGAGTTGAAACAATATGATTGTGTGTTCTTTGGATTTTGGTTTAAATATGAAAGGGAAGTAAATAAAAGTAAACAAAATTATTTTAACAAGATGGGTGAAAGTCATGACGATTCTGAGTATGACTATTCTATGTTAATTGAAAGTTTTAAGGAAATTGAATGTGGACAGTGAACAAGTTTTAACACACAATATTGTTTAATTGGCCACAACAATTGTTTATTTGGTGTCGGAATAGTTGTATTGAATACATAACTATTTTTATGGATTACTTAATTAGGTTTTTCGAATAGTATTCTCTCTTTTTCCCTACCATTATTTCACTTTTCGCTCATTACAAGTCCCCTCACCTTCCCATATTCACTCTTCTCTCCTTGTTCCTAAAATTTAATTATAGTTAAGATAAGTTATGAATTATGACAGTTAAGGGGTTGTTATCACATAGTTTGTAGCTAGGTCAAATGGCTAGTTTGTAACAATGTATTCAATCAATCCCTTATTCAATAAATGATTTAAAACACCATATAATTTCTTATCAACAGAAAATGTTGCGTCAAGATGGAATAACCAAGGATGATGTCATCCTTATTAGGGTTAGTAGTTAGTTAGGGTTTCAAATTATGAAAGTTTTAAGAGTTGTTTGACCACTATCACTTCAACGTTGGAGACCTGAGATCAATGCCTAAGGGTAAATGGAGTCAATTCAAGAGAGGAATCAAGGTTGAAGGGAAAAATGCTAAGGATGAGATGGAAGGGTTCTGAAGTGCTGCAATGGTAGGGCTCCAGAAGAAAAACCCTAGGGGAAAAAGGCTCACTCTGGTGTTGCTTAAGCAAGGCCTCGTGTTGTTTCCTCCTTCCTTAGGTTAAACTTGGCAAAACGGCTAGCATAAAGGATAAATCAAGACACGAGAGTGAGGTGAGGGAGAGCGTTGCAAAGGCAAGGCCCTATCACCAAAACCTAGAAGCAGGATGACCCTTGGTGTAGATAACCTAAGCCTGAGACGTCTCCTCCTTCTTGAATTTTAAAATGCACGGCTAGCACAGGGGAAGAAGTAAAAAGAGTGTAGCAATGGCTAGGCTCTTCCTTCCTTCTTCAATGGCTAAGAATTTCTCTTTTAGGGGACATGAGACAATGACCTACTTGTGTGTTTGTACCCTAGGGTTTTTAAATCAACAAAATTTATAATAAATGCAAGAATATAAGACTACAACCATTCAATTAAGAAATTTTGCAAAAAAAACACTTACATATCATGAAGAAATAACATTGCAAACCCTAGTTGTAAACCTTACTTCAAGAGAAATGCTAAAAATTGCCAAGAAAAGCCTTCCTTCAATAAGTGCGCCTCACTCAAAAGCTGAAATACCCAACAAGGGCACAAAAATTAGATCTCACTAGGAGAGTGAGTTGTGTGTTATCTCAAAATGAGGATAAAACTCCTCAATATATACTGTATCATGACCTTTAATTAATTTTAGGTCATAAAAATTAGCCGACAAGTCTTTAAACCAAATTGTACTATTTTTACATTAAATGTTCTTTTAAAACCCTAAATGAGAAAAAAGTGAGACATCAAGCCCTCCTGAGGGAGACGTTAGGCCTTTTTGGGGCCAGTGCAACATCCAGAAGCCAGACGTTAGCCCTCCTTGGGCTCTTCCAAACTACCACATGTGCCAACAACCCTGTCCATATGCCATATGCTCATGATGACATCACAAGCCTCCTGGTGACGTTCTGGGTCATCTGGGGCCAACATTCCACTGCAAGTGGGTTAATCACCCTAGGCCTGGCTCAACCAAAGTGCCCCTGATGGGACGTCCTCTTCTTCTCCGGTGCAAAACCTCAATCAAACATTGTCCTGTCTCTGCCCCTCTAATGGGGTCTCAACAACCATCGGATGGGCTCTTCAGCCCCATGGAGGTTCGAACTAATCATCTCCCCATGTGTACCAGTCCACGTGGTACCTGTCCATTGGGCATGGTCCTGCACATCAAAAACTACGCCCTCCATGGGCTCATTAGTCACAGGGATCATAGCAATGTCAATCACATATCATCATCAATTTTATCAAACATATGCATAAAATCCCTGATATATCATCCAATAGCTCAAAGACATTACAAAGACCTACAATACAAGGTTGAAGAAAAGGACAAGACACCCTATTGGGCTAGTATCCATAAAGAAAGGAAAGTCTCCAAGGGGTTTCATCCAAGCCATGTAAAATGAGGTGGTGCAGATAAGGGATGTCTAGACATACGGGTAGAGTGAGAGCCAAGGATGCATGATATTACCTATGGGTGCCTTTGTAGAAGGTGAGTTGTACCCGTCATGGATGCAAATTTTTCCAAGCCCCTTTTGCCTTTATTATTTTCTTTATTTGCTTTTTCTTCTTCTTTTTCTTTTTATTCAAGGGCTAACCAGAGGACACTGCCTTAGCGAGGTGACCAGAGTTGACAGTGTTACCCACAAATACTTTCACAGCGGTGATAAGGTTGGCTCATTATGAGACCCCATTTCCTGTGGCCATGCAACCAAAGGTCACTTCCTTGGCGTGGTAACCAGATGGTGGCAATGTCATGCTGTTAGGTACCCATGAACATAATAGGCTGCCTCGTGATGAGACCCCCTTTCCTCTTGATTAGGTCTTGTTTGTTATTTTTTTCGGGTCCCTCTTGTTTCTTGCTGAGAGGCTTTTTATTGCCTTCTCAGGGATCCCTGGGCGAAGCATCTCGAGGTTTCATTTTTAGGCTTTTATCTTTTACCAGCTGCTTTTACCTTCTGGGCCTTTATCCCCTTCTTCCCACAAGATAAGGTGCAACCCCATAAACAGATCATCCTAATTCCCGGACAAGGGGAATGGGACAGATGAGCGGAGACAAGATGGAAGAGTGGTCGTATGATGGGAGCGGACGATGGCTCTTCAAAAATCCCCCAGTGGCAAACCAAAACCTATGGGTACAGGCTTGCTAGGGCATCCAATCAATCTCCCCAAACATGGTCAAGTGGGCTAATGTAAGATCCAAGCAGTCGTCAGAAATAAAAGGAATTAGATGCATACATTTAAAGGTTATAATGATCAAAAGTGACACATACCATGATACCTGGACCAATTACCTCATGGAGCAAGAGTCTTCTTCGATACAAGACCAAGACGATGGTTATGGATGTTGTTGTTGTTGACAATATGAATCTGATGAAAGAAGAAAAGGATGGACCCTCCAGGGCCATGCTCAGGTCAATCCTGCTCTCGGTACTCCATGTCTAGGACTTGTGGGCCTCGAGGCATGATCTCCTAGTTATCCCTAGAAATCGGGGATAACATCTGGCTCCAACTCAGGGACATGTGCTCACCGTAGAGTGCATGAGAACCTCATCATCTCTATCATAAACTACAGACCTGCTCAACTCGATAGGGGCATTAGTAACAAAGATGGGGTGGTATTTCCACCCCACATATATAGACCTATATATATATATATATATATATATAACTTAAATAAAACAATCAATATGCAAATGTGGAAGCAAACTAACATGAAATGCAAATGTTATAATACACGAAAATTCCTACTTACCTTCACTTACCTATGAATTCAGGTCCCCCCACCTTGGTGGGGTTTAAGGAGGTTCCCATTGATAGGTAATGGGTGCCTTCTTCCTTCCAAAGTGGACAAGTAGTATGCGTTATCAACTGATTCCATTCCGACTTTGAAGGGTCCGAGCCATGACTGTGTGCTTCCTTTACATTAGTCAACTCTCCTTTCTAAGTATCCCACATCCATACCATATATCCCTCCTTATACTTTATGACTTTGTATTTGGTCGTTCCCTGAACAACCCTGGTGTATTGTACTGAGGGAGGTGGGTGGGCTTCTGCTGTAAAGGATTCTTGTTGAGACAGGCGGATTTGTACGTCATCTTCATTTTTCTTCAATATCTTCACCATATCAACTTCTTTGTTCTTGAATTCATCTAGGAGTTGTTGGTATTCTTCTTTCTTGGGCCATTTGATCTGATCAAAGTCTTCTTCTATTGCAAAGGGCATGTCTTCTAGAGAATATTTATGAAGAATTTGTATCATATCGTTCTGTGTTTTGTCATTATTGACGGGATGGACAATATCCTACACATGGTCCCCAGTTATTGGCACATTGAGTAGATGTCCCACCATTCCATCTTTCAAAGGTAATCGCAAAAAGGTGAGGTCCATCTCAAGGGAACCGCCTATCATTGTGCCAAACTTCCTAGATAATAACATTCCCCACAAGTCTGGGACATCAACCACCACAATGTCAATGTGGATTGTCTTCTCTGGATACTCCTTCAGGCGTACTTTAACATTTTCAACCACCCCATGTGTGGGTATTGCTTTAGATTTGAAACCACACACATTCCTGTAAGACCTAGTGACCTTCAAACCCACTTGTTGCATGACTTTAAGAGACATCATGTTGGCACCAACACCTGTATCTAGCATGAAATTGTTGAGATTTTTGTTGTTCATTGTCAAAGTCATGAAGAAAGGAGAGTTTTCACCATATTGGACCCTGAAATGATCAGCTTGCAACATAATAGGGGGATCCATAGGTTCATTTGATCCTGAAAAGAAAGTATCAAAGCGTTCCTTGATGGATGGGATCTTGATTGCTTCTATTAGGGGAACATTCACATGCATCTTTGATAATGCTCCTTCAAAGTCAAAGTTTAGGTCAACCTTACCAGCCTTGGAAGCGTTGGGAAGAAGTATCCCCAAGGGAGGGGGCTTTGCCTGATCAGTAGCAGGTTGTTTAGAGTTTTTCCTTCTGTATACTTGAACTTCTTGTTTCTTTAGCTTTTCTCGTGATTCCTGATCCAGGTTGTTTATCACCGACATCCTTGCTGCTCTGGATGCTTCCCTCATGACCTCTTGATGTTCTATATCCGTGATATTTATCTGAGGGAACCCCATGAAGCAATCCATGTTGTTGACTTGTTGATGACCAGCATTATAAGGACATTCATTCTCCCAATGTGCTTCACTGCACTCCAGGCGCCAAGGATTTTCATCAACAACGTTCATAGGGGCCAAGGTATTTGGAACTTCATGCTCATTCTTTGGCTTGTAAAATTGGTTCCCTTTCTGGAATTGTCCTTTTAACGGGGCCCTGGGTGCTTGGATCTGAGACTTTTCAAGTCTGTCAATCCTACTCATCATTTCTTCTTGATTCTTTATGATGCCATCCATGGAGGCTTGCAGCTTGTTGATACGGGTACATAGATCTGAAGTAGGCTCAGCATTGTGTATTATTTTATGTTTGGTGTCTATTCTCCCCCTTGGGTTAGCAAAAGGCTCAATTTTAGATGAAAGGAGATTCCCTTCTATCTTGGCAGCAAGCTCTTGGGCTTCCTGAATTGACTGGGGGTTTTTGTCTCTAAGAAGATGCCCTAGTTGGCCATTGAAAGATCAGGTGTAAATATGGACAAGGTAGTCATCTTTCGGGTGATGGCTTGTGGGAATTCTTTGTAGCAATGTCTCGAATCTAGTGTGAAACTCCCGAATGGACTCATTTTCATACTTAGCAAGGCTATTTAGTCGTGTGAGAAGCATATTAGGGTCTTCTTTGATACTCCATCTTTTGAGAAAGGCCTCTTCAAGTATATCCATGGTTTTGATGCTTCCGTCGGGAATGATTAGGTACCAACGCCTTGAGGCATCATAGAGAGTAGCGGAGAACAACTTCATGACCAAATCTTCAGCGTCATCACTGATGGGGTGAAGCTGAAAGAATGCCCAAAAGTTGCTCATATGCTCTTCAGCACTGATTGCATCAGTACCGGTGAATTTAGACAACCACTTCTCATACTTGGGTGGCATCTGCCTAGGATAGCCTGGTATGGCTGACATGTCTAACAGCCTGAAAAGGGTAGATGACCATTGTCTTTGATTGTTGGCTGGGTTCGTTGTAGCGGTCTAAGAGGTAGACATGACTCTTAAAGGAAGGCTCTTCCCGAAAAGTGATTTGACAACAAGAGAGTTTAAGGGAGGCTTCCTTCTAAAAGACAGAGGAGGATTGTTGAATCTCCTTTTAGTTTGTGGAGTCGCCAGATAGTTTACTTGAAACTACCAAAGAAAAGGGGAAAAACACAATAGTGGAGTCGCCAGGTAAGATTGTAAGAAAACTTCTATGAGGCAAGGCTTACCGAAAATATTTGTTGTTTGAGGAGAATTGACTTAGTGTTCCCCGACAATGGCGCCAAAATGTTATCGCACAGTTTATAGCTAGGTCAAATGGCTATAAGATAGAGGCCAAACTGGCGTAACAGGAACCTACCCCACCTAATGTCACCACAATGGGGAGGTTCTTTCTATTTAGGGAGGTTAGGCCCAGGGGAGACATCCCTGGTAACCTGGGGTTTTGAAGAGGCCAAGGTATAAAGGTCAAAGTAAAAGTCCCTCCTCGCAGGTTACCACCAAGATCAGATAGTCCAGCTAAACAGTCAATAATGAAGTGTAGCCCCAAATGAGAACACCTTCCCAGAACAAAGCAACAACAAAACAATACATGCAGGCTATGATTCAATGGGTTAGTACTTCATATAACTATGTGATATCAATATATTGGCAATTATACAATAGATATTGACGAGATCAATGTTTATCAATAATAGCAATGGAACAATATCAATTCATCAATAAATATCGATATGATGTAACAAACAATGTATTCAATCACTCCCTTATTCAATAAATGCTTTAAAACACCATCTAATTGCTTATCAACATAAAATGTTGCGTCAAGATGGAATAACCAAGGATGACATCATCCTTATTAGGGTTAGTAGTTAGTTAGGGTTTCAAATTATGAAAGTTTTAAGAGTTTTTTGACCACTATCACTTCAACGTTGGAGACCTGAGATCGGTGACTAAGGGTAAATGGAGTCAATTCAAGAGAGGATGCAAGGTTGAAGGGAAAAAGGCTAAGGACGAGAGGGAAGGTTTATGAAGTGCTGCAATTGCAGGGCTGCAGAAGCAAAAACCTAGGGGAAAAAGGCTCACTCCGGTGTTGCTTAAGCAAGGCCTCGTGCTCTTTCCTCCTTCCTTAGGTTAAACTTGGCAAAATGGCTAGCATAAAGGATAAATCAAGACATGAGAGTGAGGTGAGGGATAGTGTTGCAAAGGCAAGGCCCTATCACCAAACCCTAGAAGTAGGATGACCCTAGGTGTAGATAACCTAGGCCTGGGATGTCTCCTCCTTCTTGACTTTTAAAATGCACGGCTAGCACAGGAGAAGAAGTAAAAAGAGTGTAGCAATGGCTAGGCTCTTCCTTCCTTCTTCAATGGCTGAGAATTTCTCTTTTAGGGGACATGAGACAATGACCTACTTGTGTGTTTGTCCCCTAGGGTTTTAAAATCAACAAAATTTATAATAAATGCAAGAATATAAGACTACGATCATTCAATTAAGAAATTTTGCAGAAAAAACACTTACATATCATGAAGAAATAGCATTGCAAACCCTAGCAGTAAACTTTCCTTCAAGAGAAATGCCAAAAATTGCCAAGAAAAGCCTTCCTTCAACAAGTGCACCTCACTCAAAAGATGAAATACCCAACAAGGGCGCAAAAATCAGATCTCACTAGGAGAGTGAGTTGTGTGTTATCTCAAAATGAGGATAAAACTCCTCAATATATATTGTATCATGACCTTTAATTAATTTTAGGTCATAAAAATTAGCCGACAAGGCTTTAAACCAAAATTGTACTGTTTTTACATTAAATGTTCTTTTAAAACCCTAAATGAGAAAAAAGTGAGACGTCAAGCCCTCCTGAGGGAGACGTTAGGCCTTTTTGGGGCTAGTGCAACATCCAGAAGCCAGACGTTAGCCCTCCTTGGGATCTTCCAAACTACCACATGTGCCAACAACCCTATCCATCTACCATATGCTCATGATGACATCACAAGCCTCCTGGTGACGTCCTGGGTCATCTGGGGCCAACGTTCCACTGCAAGTGGGTCAATCCCCCTAAGCCTAGCTCAGCCAAAGTGCCCCTGATGGGACGCCCTCTTCTTCTCTGGTGCAAAACCTCGGTCAAACACTGTCCTGTCTCTGCCCCTCTGATGGGGTCTCAACAACCATCTGATGGGTTCTTTAGCCCCATGGAGGTTCGAATTGATCATCTCCCCATGTGTACCGGTCCACGTGGTACCTGTCCATCGGGCATGGTCCTGCACATCAAAAACTACGCCCTCCATGGGATCATAGCAATGTCAATCACATTTCATCATCAATTTTATCAAATATATGCATAAAATCCCTGATATATCATCCAATAGCTCAAAGACATTTCAAAGACCTACAATACAAGGTTGAAGAAAAGGACAAGACACCCTATTGGGCTAGTATCCATAAAGAAAGGAAAGTCTCCAAGGGGTTTCATCCAAGCCATGTAAAATGAGGTGGTGCGGATAAGGGATGTCCAGACATATGGATAGAGTGAGAGCCATGGATGCATGATATTACCTGTGGGTGCCTTTGTAGAAGGTGAGTTGTACCCATCATGGATGCAAATTTTTCCAAGCCCCTTTTGCCTTTATTCTTTTCTTTATTTGTTTTTTCTTCTTCTTTTTCTTTTTATTCAAGGGCTAATTAGAGGACACTGCCTTGGTGTGGTGACCAGAGTTGACAGTGTTACCCACAAATACTTTCACAGTGGTGATAAGGCTAGATCGTGATGAGACCCCCTTTCCCTTGGCCATGCAACCAAAGGTCACTACCCTGGCGTGGTAACCAGATGGTGGCAATGTCATGCTGTTAGGTACCCATGAACATAATAGGCTGGCTCGTGATGAGACCCCCTATCCTCTTGATTAGGTCTTGTTTGTTATTTTTTTTGGGTCTCTCTTGTTGCTTGTTGAGAGGCTTTTTATTGCCTTCTCGGGGATCCCTGGGCAAAGCATCTCGAGGTTTCATTTTTAGGCTTTTATCTTTTACCAGTTGCTTTTACCTTCTAGGCCTTTAGCCCCTTCTTCCCACGAGATAAGGTGCAACCCCACAAACAGATCATCCTAATGCCTGAACAAGGGGAATGGGATAGATGAGCGAGAGACAAGATGGAAGAGTGGTGGTATGATGGGAGTGGATGATGGCTCTTCAGAAATCCCCCAATGGCAAACCAAAACCTATGGGTATAGGCTTGCTAGGGCATCCAGTCAATCTCCCCAAACATGGTCAAGTGGGCCAATGTAAGATCCAAGCAGTCATCCGAAATAAAAGGAATTAGATGCATACATTTAAAGGTTATAATGATCAAAAGTGACACATACCATGATACTTGGACCAATTACCTCATGGAGAAAGAGTCTTCTCCGATTCAAGAGCAAGTCGATGGTGATGGATGTTGTTGCTGTTGAAAAGATGAATCTGATGAAAGAAGAAAAGGATGGACCCTCCAGGGCCATGCTCAGGTCAATCCTACTCTCGGTACTCCATGTCTAGGACCTGTGGGCCTCGAGGCATGATCTCCTAGTTATCCTTAGAAATCGGGGATAATAGGGGTCACAAGGATGAATTACACTGATGTATTATTTTGGTTTATGATACAGTTGATTGTTTGATGTCCATGAGAAGTAATCATGATCTTTCCCCCCCCTCATTTTAACATTTTTTCGCTCACTACAACCCCTCGCATATCCCAGAACCCTTGTTCACCCCCTACTCATTGACAACTACTAAACAATTTGTGTGGATTGGATTGCATGAGTCTGATATGTTGTTGAGCCAAATTTTATTTCATATTTTAAAAGAGTTGTCATGTATGGTTGTTAAAAAAACTATTTTCTAATCAATTATGCATATAGGAATGAGCTTTTTCAGCAGAGGTAGCCATGGCAGGAGTAACCGAGGAAGAGGTAATTGGAACAGGGGCCCTAGAAGGACAAAATTATCTATACACTTTGATGTAGACTTGCAATAGTTAGGCCATCTATTTCAAGCTGGGTTTTTTAACTAGATTGGGCAAGGAGTGGTCCAACCTAGGCCTGAAAGGCCTCCCTTCCAATCCCCATAGGTCCCTGGTATCCCAGTGCCTCCTCATGTCTCACTACAACTTGAATTCCCCAAAAACGATGGATGGCAAGAGATTGTCCACCCGACAGTCTCCCAACATCGTGGCTGGCCTAACTTGTCTTTACCTGCTCCCCCACCTATTAATAAAATTGTCCAAGCTAACCCTGTCCACTCACCAGTTCAGTCTTCCCATGCAATAAAAATGTTGAAAACCAAGGCCCACCATACCCCTGAAAAAGGAAAAGCCATTAATGCCCCTTCCTCACCCTCAAATGACTCTGATAAATCTATGTCCTCTCACATGCATTTGAGAGATGATTTCTCTCATGTGATCAGTGAGATTAGGCCTAAAGGCTCCACACAACCTAAGGAAAATTCAGAGAGATCAAAAGGTGACAGCACCTAGAAGGGAAAGATTGCCTCCCAGAGTGGGAAATATGGATTTTAAGTTTTTATTTATTAATTGATGAGAACAATTGACTTTTGAAATTTTGGACAACACACTATTTTTTGGATATATGGGTAATATATTTTTGGAAATAATTTCAATTATCATTGATATAAATTGTCAAAATATGAAAATGATGATGGGAGTCACAAGGTGGGATGTTTTGTTTGCTTAACTAGTTGTGTTATCATTGTTAGATAACTTAAGGGAGTCACAAGGGGTCCCACCTACTAGTTATTATTTATTTAAAACCCTTATTATGACTTTATTACTTTTCCCCCTTAACTAAAAAGTTGGTTGAGTTTTAGTTAACTTAACTAAGAGAGTAGTTCAACTACTTCAACCAATTCTAATTTTCTTAAAGGCAAAAGGAAAGGGAGGAACAAGAGGAGAATAGAAGGAGAAGCATACTAAGGTTTTCTCTTTGAGTTTTTGTTGAGATAATTCAGTTTTCATTCATTCCTTAATTCATTAGAAGCCTAATTAATTTTTATGATAGCAGGGTCGTATTGTAGACAACAAGATTCAAGGTTGAATTACATCATTCAGACAATTTTTTTAGAGGTGTTGTTCTATCTTTGATAGTCTGCGTAGACTTGTTTGTTTGTGAATTAGATTTCATGACTGACAAAGGCTATTGTGCAAAGTCGAGTGGGAAGCAATTTGTGGCAAGTTGATCCATCTTTTAAAGTTCAGTTTTTCACTTTCTGTCAGAAGTCCTTTTGTATGTTTCATCGGGGACTTCTGAGTTTGACTTTGGTCCAAAATTTCCTCAGGAAATTTTGTAAAGAGAACGATTCTTTGATGAATTGGAATGAAATAAAGGATTGCTTTATGTCTCATATGTTTTGATTGACTTTGTGTCTTTACATCTATCTCTACATTTATTTCAGTATCTTTTATGTTCAAAAAATCACATAAATAATGATTTTTTTAGCAAGCTTTTATTTATAAAAAAACCAACCTAAGCACTTGTAAACAATACTTGTGAATTAAGATAACATTTTTTATGGCTATAAACATAGGGTGATATTCCCGTTTATCTTGATTTAGCCAAGAAAGATATGAAAATGCTTGAGTAAGATCATTTCATATCTTTTCCTCAACATTTATTTTGGCGACCATACTGGGGAGATCTTCAATATCTCTCTGGTTAATTTTTATGATTGATTAGCATCGAATACACCTATTTTTATGATATTGATTCTTTGACTTTTTTATTTCTTAATGACTGTACCTGTTGCAAGGCATCCCAATATTGAGCCCAATCTTCAAGATCAGACCAACATTGCTTTGAATTTGTTTAACACCATTTTAGACACTACCAATACTCGGGCTGAGCTTAATCATTCATGGGCAACAATTGAACAAGATATTAGTGCTCAAGGACATTGGGAAGATAGACGTAGACAGCCTAGAAATCAGCAATAACCTTCTTGTTCCTTCAGCTTTGGCCTTGCTTTCATGTCCTTAGATTCTCATGTTTCTAGGAGAAGAAGAGGCTTATCACCCGAAATTAATCCTATAGTTTAAATAGGAAGAAGGAACGTTGTGTTATCAACCCAACAAAGTGATCTAAGGAGAACCTTGTCTGATTCATCCAGTTTGTCTTTCTCTCCCTCACCTATCATCCACAAGATGGCATCTAGTGGTGGCTCTGGAAGTGCTTACTCCTCTCAGTATTTAGCTTCGTCAGTAATTGGTAGATTATATAGACACCATATCCCTGTCCAATCTACCAAAAATCCCACCAAAGTCATTAAAACGTATGGGATTTTTCAGTTTGAAGAAGATGCCACAACCACACTATGACATGTTTCATCTCCTCTTAACCTAGCATCTGCTACTCGTCCACTTCCTAAATTCAAAGAGCATCTCCCTAGGTTTCGGGGAATAACATTGTCACCACAAATGAACACCTGGTGGCATTTTCTAATGCTTGTCACAACATAGGAGCCAATGACAACGATACTTGCATGTGCTTATTCATCAATTCCTTGGAAGGAAATGTCACGGCCTATTTCTTTGACCTTCCTCCTAAGATTTTGTCTACTTGGGAGGAGTTATTTTATTGGTTCGAGTCCACCTATGGGAAATCTAACATCCTAGCTGAGCAGTTACGAGATTACAATAATGATGTAGGAGCATCGCCAACATCAAGCGAGCCAGCACGGAGACAATGGACAGCTGGAAAAGCGCCCATCACAAATTTTTAAATCGCCTTGAAGTTATTGCGCGATCTTAAATGAAGCCATTAAATGAAGGCGCACTTGTATAATGTAACGGACCTTGAGCGATTCGCTCTCGTCCTTAGTAGGTAGAAGTCATTTATAGTAGTTAATGAAAGCAGATAGAATTAAATGTTAGATTAGACAGTTTTAGAGCGCAAGAGGGAAATGGGATATAGACACCCTCCTTGTGCATTTGTAACATTATTATGAGAGCATGATTATGAGCATAGAAGAGAAGCAGAGAGCTGTGTAGCAGACTCCATGTACAAAAGTTATGAATTAATACAAGAAAGTTGTGATTCAGACTCATGGTGTCCATATATTCTCTGTGTATGCATCTTTGAATGTTATTCTCATGAATGTTTTTACTCTTTCTGTCATGCAATTTATTTTATGCTATGTATGAATGATTTCTTGTTGAATGTCTGAAATCTGAGAGGAGAGGGTAATGGAATGAGTTTCAATTGTTTCTCTATCTGAGCAAGAGTTTCTGCAAGGAGTGCATTTGAAGTGTCCGCAAGGAGTGCATTGACAAAAGGTTCAGAGATTTGTCTCTGGAAGCTCAGGATAGAGAGCTTTTGTTCTCAATTCCATAGAAGTGTAGTCAGGCACAGGAGTTGTGCAAGGAGTGCGCAGGCCGAGTGAAGTCTCAGGGTTGTGGACCTGAGTGAAGCATTTGGAGACTGCTGCTGCAGGCGTGCGTAGAGTCGAAGGATTTCAACACTTGGAAGTGCTTGAAGGTTTCCGCAAGGAGTGTGGGCAAGATTTTTCTGAAAGACTTGAAGTTGGGAATAGTTCAGAAGGAATTGGGCCCTCGAAGCAGTCGAACGAAGGCCGAAGCTAAGTTCCTTGGAATTTATAAGAAGGCATAGTGACGTCAGACCACAGGAGGATGAGTTTCGTGGAGAGAAACACCTTGGTTAGTTGTGCAGAGGTTCTCAGAGGGAAGAACGGATGGTCGAAATTCTCTAAAGAGAATTTACGAATTTCTGTGAGCCGTTAGATCTCACGGAGGAGCAGGGGAGATATAGTGAGTATTCCGAAAGGTTCCAAGCTTAGGAGGAGTAGGACCACAAATCCAAGCCACAAGAGCCATTGGATTTACACATGGGTTCCATATCGGAAGTTCGTAGGTTGAAGTTTCGTAAACATTTGCAACAGGAATCGCGATATCCCGAATCATGAAGTCCCAAAAGCTAAGAGGATTTGTGTGGGCCACGGAGGAGTCAGCGAGTGGACAGGTGGTGCACTATTAACACGAAGTCAAATTCCGTCGACCATTTCGGAGTTTCGTGGGGTGAAGTCCCGAAACATTTGCATTAGGATTCGCGATATCCCGAAGTCCGAAGTCCTGACAGAAGTGAAATGGCGTTGAAAGTCAAGGCTCCTGAGTGTATCGGAGTTTCGGCAAATCAGGATTCGGGAGTCGAGGAGACGAGTTTCTCGACAACGGGGATCGTCGAAACCACGATAAGGAAAATCCCGAAAAGGAAAAGGAAAGGTCAGCGTTGATTGATTTCGGGTTTCAGGGATTCAAGAGACCAACGTTTGATCACTGAATTCGCGAAGTTGCGAAATCCGATCTCCCAAGTGTAAAGAGGGGATCCCGTGAGAGTTTGTTGTGGGTGCAGATTTTCTGATAGGGAATAGAAGAGCCATTTAGAGTTCTTCGGGCCGATGAAAAGGAAAGATCCTGTGTTGACGTGGACCTTCCGACCTATGGGTTGTGGAGGCTGAGGGCGTTGACGTCAAATAACATCGCCTATAAGAATGGTGAGACCATCAAATCCTTCAACTTGTGTTTCACTAAGTTATACAATCAAATCCCTAAACTCATTCATCCTCAAAACCAAGACACTTTCATGCATTACTACAGTGCATTACCTTCCCCATATCGTCATAACCTTCGTTCTTCTCTACATACTTGTTTAGAGTATGAAGAATAGCTTGAAATAATGGGTCTTCCTCAGGGAGAATCAATTAAACAAACAAACATGCCCACCCTCTTACAACTAGTACAATATATGAATAATCGTATGATAGCATATGAGCGAAAGGGAAATGTCTCCCTTCTCACCCCTGGAGCTTCATCCACTTCTGCACCCCCCTTTAGAAATCCAATTGAAAATAATTTTCATCCTAAAGCTATCATGCCTCGAAGTTGGTGTAACTTTTGCGAGGAACACCACGAGGAAGCCAAATGTGAGGTAAGGAAGAGTGCTAGAGATAATATATTTGGTAAAAGACCATAAACTACCATCGTTGTCCTATATTTTGCAGAGCCATAAGATGTCATGATCATCAATACTAGGAACACATCCTATGCTCCCAAAGGCAAATATGATCCTCCCTGCAATTCTTACATCCCAAGTTGATCCTCACCAGCTGCTACAGTTTAGGTTCTTAAGGTTCCTGACAGTCAAGGAACAAATTCCCCTCTCCCCTCTTCCAAATACAATATTCTAAATCAATTGGCCAACATCAAAGTAGATGCCACCCTTCTGGACATGGTTGTCATCCCTGAACAATAGAGGCATCTAAAACAATTTATGGAGGGAAAAGATTTCGTTGTAGCGAACCTCTCTGAAGAGGTAAATGAAGAGGATTCGTCTATAAATAAAGTAGGTGTACATAACTTTAGATACCTTGTAAACAAATCCCCCTTTTTATATTTCTATAAATATTATGGATAAGATTGCCCAGTGTTGCCTCATTGATGGCGGTTCGGGCCCAAGTGTGATGTCGAAGATTATTATGGAAGAGCTAGGATTTTCTTGTAAAAATGAAAACGCCAGAAGCATTCTCTCTTATAATAGTCTACAAAAAACGACCATAGGTGAGAGTAAAGATGTGACCTTAGTTTTGTGCGCACACCATAAAATAAGGACAACCCTTAGTATTCAGGTAATTGATATGTCAATAAGAAATTACTCAATCATCTTAGGAAGAGATTGGAAAGCTTTGAAGGGTGGATACCTATCACTTGACAGGAAACACTTATTTGTTCCTTGGAATGGTAAAAACATTATAGTCCTTAGAGAGGGAAGGATTTCACCATGCATAGAAAGTGTTCCACAACCTAATGTGAACTATATCGAAGAGGACCTAGGGGTGTATTCCATATTTGCTGAGGAGGATAACATCCCCTTGGAACAAATCGATTTAGATGATGTATGTGGAACATGCACTTTGATGGTCCATTCTCTAGTGAAGGTAACAGAACTGGCATAATCTTGTACTCTCTTATGGGGAAAATTCATAAATTTTCTTACAGGTTGGAGTTAGCTTGCACAAATAATGTCATTGAATTAGAAGCTTTATTATTAGGCATTGAAAATGCCTATAATATTGGTTGTGGTCACCTTTCAGTTTTTGGAGATTTCGAGCTTGTTGTGAACCTTGTACGCAAGATATACTCTCCTAGAAACAAGTTGATGAAACGATACACCCAAATTGTTTGGGAACTTATCTTGAACCTATTATATTTTAACATCACTCATGTTAAGAGGGAATTGAACTCAATGGTTGATTGGTTAGTTGTTTTTCCAGCCTCTCCTAATCGACAACTTCTGCCACACATACCTGATTGTACTTTTAAATATCTATATCATCCACATATCCCTGACAATATAGAATCTTGGCAGGTCTTCCCTAGCGATGAGAGCATCTATGCTTTCATTCAAAATGAACCTTATAAACCCAAGGAAATTATATCCATAGAATATAACAATATTCCTAAGGGCTTGACTCCCCTAGAGAGTTTGTTTTCATCGAGTGATGTAGGTAATAAAGAGAAACAGAAATAAGAGGAGTCAAAAAGGAAGGTGGGTGAAACCATATCCTTGAACATTGGGACACCAGAGTCTCCAAATAATGTTAAAATAGGTGCCCAATGTTCTGATGAAGAGAAAATGAAATTTGCCAAGATACTTGGTGAATTTCAAGATGTTTTTGCTTGGTCTTATGAGTATCTTCGTGGTTTTGATCCTGGTATTATACAGCATGCAAACCTCATCAAGGAAGGCATAAAACCAGTTAGACAGAAACAAGGACCTATCAACCCTGCACTGGAAGCAACTATTCAAAGGGAGTTGGAAAAATTCTTGAAGGCTGGAATTATCTTTCCGATCAAGTACCCTAAATGGGTTTCCAAATTGGTTCCTTTTCAGTAAATTCACTGATCATATTATATTTTTCGTTGATTTTCACACATTCAATCAGACTATTATGAAAGATCACTTTCCTCTCCCTAACATGGAAATGATTCTGCGGCAAGTTGCAAGGTCACAGATGATGCCCTTACTTGACAGTTTTTCTGGTTACAATCAAATCAATATGAAAAGGGTAGATGCATACAAAACCACAATTATTACTCATTGGGGTACCTTGACTTACAAACATATGCCTTATGTCTTATCTGTTAAGAGTACCACTTTTAAAATATCTATGTAAATAATTTTTGACGATTTAATTGATAAAATTATTCATGTTTATCTTGATGATCTAATCATGTACTCTAAAGTACTATCAATTGTCTCAAAGTCTCAAAATTTATGGTTGGGTCCTTTCAAAATCGCTTTTGTCCTGGGTACTAACTCTTACATTTTAAAGGATTTACAAGAGCGGTTGTTTTCCTACAGCACTAATGGTTCTCACTTAAAACATTACGTGGAACCAACTTGAAAAGTTTTAACGTTGTTTGGATTTTCTGTATATTAATAGTCTAGTTATGCTTTCATTTTTCCATTGTTTTTCATTTCTAATTTTACAGTAGTTTGATTTATTCTTTCCTTTTTAATAGCTTCTTGTTGCTTTTACATTCTATCATTTTATTTTATGCTATTTTAAATTTTGTAATCTCATTTTTGTCATGATTTTTATTGTTTTTCATCTTTTAGTTGATTTTCGTCAAGAATAAGATGTTGGATCAGTTCTGCCATAGTGACACTCCTGCAATATATTGTTAGTAAATAAAAATCAAGCTTACACAGTTGTTACGATGTTCCCCCTGAAAGCATACTTGAATTTGTTATCTTCTTTCACTACTGTCTTATAAAGAAATTGGTTATCTCTCGCTTCTGCTTTCCATTTCTTCATCCATTTGAGAGTTAAAAGAGAAAGTCCATAAATTTTTCTCCTTGAGGTAAGAGTAAACTCTAGTTGAATGATTATGAATACAAGGATAAACCCCCTCATACTTAACATTTTTCATGAGTTATTCCCAAATTCCCGGTCATTTTTCCATTAAATCAGCTCACTTCCCCCTGTGGCATAATCATTCTGGTCATATCTTCTGTATCTGTTGTTCTTGGTCTGCGAAACCATGTGTTCTGAGTTCTTAATCTATTGGAAATAGATTTTCCTACGGAGTCGCCAATTTGTTGACAGTAAAAATCGCAACACGTATTTCACTCGCAAAGTATTGCTTAAGCCTATTATTTAAACTAAGATAATGATATATAATACTAGTAGGTGGGACCCCCTTGTAGATTGGAGGATCAGATAAGGTTCTTATTTGATAATTATGTTGTTGTTCGACACTGGTTATAGGGTTCTACATGATTTATCATAAAATATTGGTTTTATTACGACATAATGGTAGATAATGGATTTTATGTGTTTATTTCGTTACTCTAAGCTCTAAATTCCATGTTATGAATGGATTATGTTCAATGTTGTTACATTGCTATTGTAGCCACGATTCACCACATGTTACACTTGCACAAGACATGTGTTATTTATAAAAAGAGACAAAATAAATATGGAATAAATCCAAGAAAATAGAATTATGCTATACTATGTTATATGCAAATTAAGTTGAAAGAAATTAATGTTAGTCCTAACTAGAAATGTTAGTGGCTATACGATTTTATTGAGTTATATGGGGCACATGTGATATATTTTATAGTATGTTTTTTTCAATGGTTAATATGGATCGGGTGGTGCAATTGGCAAGCAATGTGTGCAAGGTTTGATGCATAGATTAATGGCCTGGATTAATGGTTGGTTGGTTGGCGTGTACTACGTAATTGAATGAGATAGAGGATGGAAGTGACGTGCAGTAAATGCATGTCACTCCATACTTCTCGCACTGGTCGTCACCCTAGCAAGGTTATTTTTTATTTGGTTTTTGTTGTGGTTAAACTCCAAGATTCAGGTGTGGAAGGAACTGCTCGACCAAGCTCGCATTTTTAAGGCCATTTGGTTACATGTATGTTTTTTTCGCCCCTCCATGAATTCTCTCTGTATATGAAATGAACATTAGCTCGGTAATGTATTGGTATTTTTTTTTCTTGAGGATGGAAACTGTGTAAATGAATGGTGTTTTCTCTCAAATGACTGTGTGTTATTTGCAAATAGAAAAATTGATGGTTGAAGTCGCGATTTCATTGGTTGTTCTTTGTGGTGGACGTCGTGATGGCTCTCAGTTGTCTTTATGGGTTTTTGTTGGAGGGTTTCATTCTGTTTGGCCTTGTTGGTCATCTCCTCATAGTCATTTTAACCACACCCAGTTGTATTTGGTGCTATGGGGTTGTTGTGTATGATTTGAACCACCTTTTGGTCACTACATATCGTTTTCCACCTAGTCATGGGCTCATTTTATGTTATTGGTATTTGCATAGTTGGTTATGGGTGGCTATTATACCAAGAAGCTTTCTTTAGGGTTGGTTGATAGTACCTGGGCTCTGCATTTCTATCAGCATTATTCGACTTTTGGGGAAAAACACAAGGGTTATGTCCTGCGTGTTCTTGGTGTTGGTTACTAGCCAGTAAGAAACCTCTTCTCCTCAACATCATGGTCTACCCTACCTGGTGTCGAACTGTCACCCTATCTTACAAGCTAGGGGTTATAAGGTTGTGGTTCCATCATGCTTGTCTTGAAGGCTCTCACCTATTTTCCCTAAATAGAGTAGGCCAGTAATAATCGTCTCTTAATATTTTTTGAGTCGTGGTATTCCCTGCAAATTTTCCACCTGCGGAACCATCATGGAGCTCCCTCATAGCCTTTTCTGCATCTTCACATTCTAGACATCTCAAAATTACTCCATCATAATTTTCACGAAAAAGTAATGAATTTACGAGGCGATATTACATAGATTTTAGTTTGAGAGCTCTCCCTTCCTTAGGGTTTAGGTTTTCTGGGCCAATCCCATGATGGAGGAGGTAAATCAATTTTCCATACCAAGACTTTGTCCCTGGGGGAATGTATAAATCTTCACTACACCATAATTCTAATTCATTCTCCCACTCGGGGTCTTAATTTATTCGATCTTAGGCTTCTACGACCAACTTACACAATCCTTGTCCCTTTACTAATTTGGCAGGTTTTATATCTAGATCAAATTCTTGGACAACTTCCATCCAATTTCCCCTTCTTTCCCCCATCTCCTGCTGAGTGAATAGGGATCATATTGCGGGGTGAGGCACAATGACTTTGGTGTGATTTTTTAGGATGTAAGATCTGAAATGTTTTACTGCTTTTTACACCGCATAAGAATGTTTGTCTATAGCATGGTAATTCAATTCGGCTCCTTGGAGATTAGTGCTCATGAATAATACGGGTGCCTCATTTTTATCATCATCCTTCTGGATCAATATTGCAGCTAAGGATTGGTTGGAGGTGTTGGTGTATAAATATGTTCAATATATATCTTACACTCATTTAAATGTCAATCTAGGATTCGTAATCAAAAGAGTTGTTACACTATATGTGTCGAGAACAGGTAACCTACCTAAGTCTATTGCGTATAGGAAATAACTAATAACATAAAAGACTTTATTCGAAGATTTCTAAATACTTCAAACACCCTTGAACTTAGAAGAGAAAACCGATAATGGAACTTAAACAAACAGCCAATCAAAGAGATTATATCCTAGAGAAACAGGTTTGTTCATTTCGGGCTCATGAATTAAAGGGATGAACTTAAGAAGCTTGTCTCATATAGCAATCAAAACAGTAAATAACAATCAACTCTAATCACTCTTGAAATCAAAATCAACTCCAGCTTCATGTAATTCAAACAAACCAGTACAAGGAATATTCAGTATAACTAAGAGACTTCATTACAAAGCATGAAGATGAGGTATAAAGTCAACCGGTTCCTTGATATACTAAATCTACTACAATCATAAACTTAATATATCAGTCCCACGCTTCAAATAATTAAATGGCCATCTCCAACATTTGAGAATGAAATATATATTCGATCTAGCACCTAATTATTCACACCAATCCAAAAATTATTAACTCAATGTTGAACTCTGAAAATAAATTAAAGATAAATCACACACACACTGCTGTAAAATATTCATACAAACACACAGAACGTATACAAGGAGGTTTACCTTAGTTGGGGCGGTGGGCCCTTGCCTAACCAACAAGGATCCTCTTAAGAAAGTGACAGACTAAATCTTTTCACTCACATTCAGGAATTGACATAAAATATATTTTGCATTAATTCAACTAGTAAATTGGATCAACAGTTCTCTACTTCATGCATAAAAACGATATGTATCGTCTGGTTATGATAGCATACTTCATTACATTCCTTATTATCCACACACATGTCACCTATACAACATTCCTTATATAAGGTAAGCTGAGACTATCAATATCTATAGATAAGCATTAAACAGTTTGAGAGATTTTACAATTGATATTTACATCGTATTTCTAGGAATCGACTTCATCCTCATGACACGAAGTGCATGAGCGATGGAGTCTCTCATAATCTAGAAAGATGATTTTGGAGCTTCTGTTCAACTGTCTTCTCGAAATATTCACCATCATACTGGTCCAACTGGTGCATTCTGGAAACAGAGGTTTTGATACCGGAATATACACAGTCGCGAATCTGAGTACCGGAATGGGCGCGGAGCAGATAGTACCAGAATAACGCATGACTTGGTACCGAAATAGATTTGGAGTAAATGGTACTGGATCAAAACTGCCTTCAGTACCGGAATGGATTTGGTACCGGATTGCACGATGACTAGTAGTACTAGAATAGCACAAGTACTGAATAGGCTGCTCTTAAATCAAACCATTAGGACTATACAAAATAAAACACTTTAATTGAATTATTTCAAGAAAGTTAAACAAACATGCTTCAAATCATCAATTACCTCTTGTGAACATGAACAAGGCTATTAGGTATGTGTTTGAGAGGAAACATTCAAATATAGTCTTATAACATAGGCAAAAAGGCTCAGATATAATGTAAGATAGGGTATTATACATTTCAAAACAGGGACTCAACAAGAGCTGAAAGTATAGAGGAAAAAATATTTACTAAAGTCGGGACTTTGCAGCACCGGAGCTTGAGATATTGTAGTCTTGATATTGTTAAAAGCATCTTTTCCCTCAGCATCCCACTTAAAATATGCATCCATGCAAATCATTTTTTGTAAGGGTTTGACAGTTTCAGCGAAATCGGGCATGAACTTTCTCACAAAATTAATTTTTTCGAAGAAGAATTGCATAGCCTTTTTGTTACGGGGTAAGGGAAGTTGAGATATTTCCTTTATTCATTATAGGTCTATACGAATTCTTGCTTGAGATATAATATGACCTAGTAGTTTCCCTTCCTCGACACCAAAGATAGCTTTCTTAGGGTTTAAATATATTCCATATTTCCTACACCTTTCGAATATCTGGGTTAGATGTTGGATGTGGTATTTTCTGTCCTTTGAATACACAGTCACGTCGTCCAAATATACTACTACACATTTGTTATTCAATCCCCTAAAATATACGTCCATGGCCCTTTGGAAGGTTACTACTACATTAATTAATGCAAAGGGAATTTGTTTATAAGAAAAAGTTCCCCACTTGGTTCAGAAGGTAGTTTTCAATCGGTCTTCCTCTGAAACTAGAACATGGTTATACCCTGAAAACCCATCTAGAAGTGAGAAAATCTCAGAACTAGACACAGTATGCAAGATTTGTTCCATGGGTGGGACTGGGTAGTTATCCTTTTCTAATGCTCTGTTAAGGTTTCTAAAATCTACACACAGGCGCATCTCCCCAAAATTTTTCCTGACAGGAACCAAATTTGCTACCCAGACAGAGTGCCTAACCTGAAAGATAATCTTAGCATCTAGTAATTTCTTTAACTCTTGATACATGAGGGGTTCCAGAGATGGATGGTACTTCTAGAGCTTTTGTTGGAAGGTTTTTACTCTGGATTTTAATGGGATTGTGTGTTGAATAATGTGAGTGTCATAAGTTTTCAATTATTGGTAGGACCATGCAAAGACATCTTGATATTCTCTAAACAGTTTAAGACAAGTTTTGTTGTCTTCTTTAGACATTATTTTTCCTATATTTACATTCTTAGGGTTTTATGGGGTTCCTTTTTTTATAGTCTCGTATATGGGACATGAACTCCATGTCTTTGTGTTCTTTGACCCTTTAAATCTTTCCCTCAGGTTGAAAAGGTTCTCCAAATTGGCTACCCCTTTCGGTATCATGTGAAACCTTGGTTTATTATTAGAGTGATATGTTCCACCCTCATGTTCGTGGAAATCGGTTTCTTCCAGTTTCTCTTGGAATACCTCATCATCAATAGCCAGATCTTTAAAATTCTCTTGATTGGTTAGAAAATCTACAATTTTTTCATCTCCTTCAAAAACCTTCCAATTAGAAATATTGTTGGGTATTGATGGTTTGTAGAGTAGTTCCACGGTGAACCTGGAGGCTTCATAGAATTCTAAAGGGGATAACCTAGAGGCTGCAGTAGCTAGGGAATCAACAAGAGTATTCTTTGTCCTGGGAACATCAGTAATATTAAAGGCCTCAAAATGTTCTATTACCTATGCACCCCTTGTTGGTAATTTCTCAAGTAGGGTGAATTGAAATGTATAGTATTATTCACTTTCCTAACGATAATTTCAAAGTCCCCCAAAAAATTTAGTTCTTTAATGTTTAAGTCTATGGCTTTCTTTAGTCCCTGAACTAGAGCTTCATACTCAGCAGTGTTATTGGTGCATTCAAATTCTAGTCTACAGGATAGGAAATTATGCTTCCCCTTTGGGTCAATGAGGATGCATCTTGCTCCTAACCCTTCTTGTGATTTATATCCATCAAATTATAGACTCCAAACTTGTGAGCGAAATTTAGCAACTTCTTCATGCCTAGTTATTTCCTCATTGTCGTATACCTTGTCTGTTGTTTCCAACAGAGGTTCTTGGCAGAATATGCTTTCTTCTTTTGTTTCCAGTAGATTCATTTGAAAATTCATTTCGTAGTTTTGGGTGAGAGGCACCTCAAATGAGAGATGGAGGGAAATTTATGAAATCAAAATCGCAGGAGTAATTTTCTAGCACGGGGAAATCTGTAGACGAGGGTTTGTTGAAGGCTTATAGATCGGTGATCGTATGTTTGAGATATATTTTCCTATAAATACTAATCATGTTGGTAAGTCCCTTTAAGGGAAACCATAGGTGATCCCAATCCTTTCTAAAGTATCCATTCAATTTCTCGGACCAATCTCGACTAAGTAGCAGTCAACAAGCTTTTGGGATACCTACGACAATGATGTCAATTACTTGAACAATTTCGGGTGTGTATCCATTCTGATCATGACATCCTTAAGTTCACAATTACCTTTTACCTGATTTTTTTTTGGTTGTATAACGTGTTTATCACTTTTGAGCAGAATTGCGTTCAATTTCTTACAAATTGAAAATGGCATGACATTGGAGGATTCCCTTGAATCAACTAAACAATAATGTTGGTTTTTGTTGAAGACTTCAAACATTAAAAGGAAAGGTGGGACAAAAGGCTTTCCTCTTTTGTCTATAGAGCAATCATTTACATTTGGTTTTTTCTTTAGATATATGGGGGATGGCACCTCACCTGGGTTAATGTTTTTTATAGGGGATTCTATTGACCTTAAGGCATGTAACAGAAAGTCCTTTTGATGGGGAATTCTACACATGCCCATGACCGACACATTAGCCTTCAACTTCTTTAAATATTCTACTATGTTGTAGTCCATCTTGGGTGACTCTCTTGTATGTATTCTTATAGGATTTCTTTGGGAGACCAAAGGTTCTTTCGAGTGATCGGTTGTTCGTTTTCCTTTCGAAGATTGGATAGTGATAAGTTCATTTGAGACCGGTTGACCCTTACTTCGTGTTTGCACTGCCAAAACCTCAGCAGGTGTTTTATGAACTTCAAATACATTATCGAGAGGTATCAGCAAGTCAGGATCCCATAAAAACATTGGTGTTTCTTCCGATGGCTCAACTTCCTCTTGATCAGTGATGTTCACCGATGAGCCGCTTGATTGTTCAGTAAGAGAAACTCCATCTAGGAAACGACTGGCCATTAAATTCATAGCATGCACCCATTGGGGGAAGTCTCTTTCAAAATGTTTCTCTTGATGGTACGTACAAAAAGATTCAGATACTACATTACCCAGGTCGATGTTTAAGTTGGTTGGGGGAGGTTCAATTTCCTTGAAAGGTTAGTTTCTTTTAAAAAAAGGTTTATAGGGCCTTTGACCTTGGTTTCTTTCCCTGTTACTTTTTTTCATGTCTAATATTTCATTTGATAGTTTCTTTATCATTCATTGTCGGTCTTCTATGTCCCCACTTCCCTTTTTGGGACCTTTTTCTGTTTGTTTTTCCGGGGGTTTAGTCAACAAAAGTCTTATCCTAGGTGGAGGTTGAACTTCCTTCTTAACTAGTGAGACATAGCCCTCGTTGCATCCCTTCATTTGGAATTAAATCATTTTGGCTTCCTCGAAATTTTCAGCTAGAGTATGTTTGGCGTCCCTTTTTACAAACATGGAAATGGAAATAGGGAGAGAATTAGCATATACCTCAATTTACAACTCCTGAGTTGGTTTAGAATCGGGTCGAAATTTGTTCAGGATAGTGGTAAACTTTTGATTTAAGTCTTTAACCTTCTCCTTTGAACTCATGGTGGTGGCGAATAGTTCAACCATTAAATCTCATGTGGTGGTTTCTTCTGCAAATTTGTCTAAGAAATATTTTTGAAACTTTGTCCAACTAGTTATGGACCCCACAGGAAAGTTAAAATACCAAGTCGAGGTTGAATTCTCAAAGGTATAGAGAAAACGCCTACACACTATGTCCTCATGTTGTACATTCATCAGTCTAATGGCTAGTATGAATTTTTTAATATGGTCTTCAGGCAATCCAAAGGTTTCAGGGTCGAATTTGGGAAGTAATTTTTCTGGATGTTGAGGGAGGTTATGTACCCGTCCTGGAATTTCTAGAGCATCTCTAGACAACCAAGGTTGATTATTTGGAGGTGGATTTCCCCATTCTTCATTATTATCGTTATTATCCTCCATGTCGTCTAATTCTGAAACTAAGTGATTTGAGTTAAACCCTTCCTTGTCAGATTTGAAATCGTCAGGCTCTAAGTAGTTATTGGATGGTGTTTTGGGGATCATATTAAGGGGTTGTTCAATCTCAGTGAGGGAAAAATCTATCAGGTCTTCTACTGTGTGAAAAAACCCTAGTCGAGGGTATCGACCACTAGTCTGCTTACTTTTTTTCTATGAATAAGTAACGGGGCTAAGGGTAATGATCCAATTTGTCGAGTGTAAGCTCTTGTGATTCTTCTAAATTGGTTCAACTCCTCGTGGGGAAGAGCGTAATGTATTTCAAGAATTAGGTGTTCTTCCTCGTCCTAGGGTGAGTTAGTCATTTCGGGAGTACTCTCTATATGTGGTTTGTCTTGAGAACGACTAGCCATGCATGTGGGCTATTTTGAATATGTAGGCTATGCGAAATATATAATCAGAAATATTGTTAGCCATTCATTCATCAAGCCCTCCTTCTAGCGCCAATTTTGTTAAGGGGTCTGAGATCCCTTTAACTCAACAGTAGGAACCAAACCCACCTTAGAGGCCCAATTAGACTCTGCAGCGTTTCATGGGTGGAATGGTTATCCATATCTTTCGATCTGGATAATTTATTGATGGGCTTTACTTAGTTATTGATAGGATATATTTCTGTGAAAGTTCCTCCTTCATATTAAATGTTTTCTTTTTGTCTTTTCTTTATTAGATGAGTCTGATAAAATGAGGTGTTATGGTATAAACCAAATGATAGAATGGATTCTTAACTACTGAACAAGTTTGAGCCTGGGATAACCCTAGTGCTCAAGCATCCAGAAAACGATATTCACACCTATTACAATTCTAGTAATAATACATTAACTTGTCGGTATTTCAACAGTGACTGAGATACAATTATTGAAAGAAAATACACATGCAATAAGATGAGTGCAAGAAAAATAGTTTCCTTAGCACTACCATCAATCACACATTAACACAACGATTTGATTTTCATCATTAAGAAAAAAAGAGCTACTAAATATTGAAACGGATAGCTTATCAATAGATTCAGAAACTCTTACTGTTACAACATCAAATACTAAAATAAAAGTTGGAAGTAATTCCTCCTCAATCCAATCACATAATTCCTTTGATGAAAAACAAAATTTTGTCTCTGGTTCTAAACAGAACTTCTCATTTAAGGTTACTAAAAAATAGTTCTTTACAATTCTCAAAAAGAGGGTCATTTTCCCAAAACCATCAACCCTTCCTAAAAGGTCGATCCCCCTATTTATAAAGAATCACTCACTAAAAATAGCTGCTACAAGTTTGTGTTAAGTAAAACAAAATATTTCCACATGGCGCTTGATCTCTTTTTTATCTGGAAAACATTTCATGGTTCTACTAGAGTGGATGACTCTTATCGTATTTTGACCACTTGACAAAGAGATCATCGCATGTGTTAGCATACGGAAATTTGTGTTGGTCCATCAGGGCCAAAAGGGTTTCTTTCACTTCTACTTCTCGTTCTCTATATTTGATGACTTTAGTACTTAAACGTTGTAGAACTAAATGAGCCTTGATTGGATGTTCCATAAAATTTTGTATTTGACCCGGTGTCATGCTTTCCACGTGTGTGATCTCCACTCCCCATGTTGAGTCTTGTTTTGCATGTTGTTTGACTATGTCATGCAAGTCGACGAAGTCTTCGGGTGAGCCAAAATATGGGAGGCCAATGTCTTTCATCTCCCGATTCATCTTTTCCCAACTTCTTTTGCACTCGACCCACCTCTTCTGTATTTTTTGTTGAGGTTCCTAGTCCATCCTTACCCAGTATTCAGCTTATTTCTTGATCCAGGAGATGTTTCTATCCATCAGCACTCGAATACCATGCTCCTCTACGTCTCGGCCCTTCTGCACTATGTTGATGTAGTCAATTCGTTCTACAGCTTGGTATGTCTTTTCATACCATATCTACACGTCCTTACAGGTTGCCAATGCCATAAGGGTATCTTCTTGATAATCGGCCACACACGCAGTGAAAATATGTCTTTTGCTTGTGAACTTTTCATATGCATCTTGGAACTCACTCTTCAGAAAAATTGTAGCCTGCATTGAGTCTTGGTAATATTTTCCAAGTGGTGCAGATGGTCTAGATCCTTTAGTGCAGCTGCTAGTTCCTTTTCATATCTCTTTTCTCGATCCAATGTGGCATCAGTGATAGTCATCCCTGTGTCGATGAGCTCATAAGAAATAAATTGTTTTGACATCCATGAGGCAAATAATAGCCTATGGGACATACCGCCTCAGACACTTATTTTTTCATTTCAACCCTTTTCCTGTTCAGATTGATGATGAGCTCTCCCAATTTCTCCATTGTCCCCTCGTTGAATAAATTATTCCAAGAGCTAGCTTTCAAGATACTTACATAGTTGTCCATGTTGTATTCGAAAGATTCACACTCTAAAATGATTTTTTTTTTGTTTCCACTTTTCTGGAGGTGCAAAAATACACACCCTTTCTTCCCAAGCTTCCTTTGGTCTTTTCCAATGCTCAGTTTCACAACAGAGTTAATATGAATTGGTTCTTAATTGGGAAATAAGTATTTTGGCTCTCCAAGATATATGGGCCCCTATATGGGATTTTTTATGATGATTTTAAGTGGGTTTAAACTATTCAATATAATATTCTTTCTTTATCCCTATCTCTTTATCCTAGGTTCTCTTGTGGAACCTATCAATAACAAAATCCTTTATCTTTTTACTATTCCTAGGGAACCTGTTCAAGTGAATATCCCATTTACTAAGACATTTAATATTTTGCCGCATCCACGTCTTCTTTATTTTGCACAATATGTCGTTGAAGAACACCTTAGGCCACCAACCATATTCCATTTGCTCAATTTTTTTAGATATCTTATGAGGTGTACCATAGCAATTGCATCAATAGGAGCAACCCCCATTTCACTCAGCATGATATCATTAGGAACTAAACTTTTAATTTTAAACTTGTTTGTAATCAAGCATTTTTTAATCTTCTCAATTTGCTTCCACTTTAATTCAGATGTACTGTTGGCCCACACTTCACAACCATAGAGAACCACCGGGATCACTAAAATCCCAAAGAGAGTTTGCATAGTCTTCCAATCCCATAGCTCTACCTCTCTGCACATATTTTGGAAAGCATAGATCGCTTTCCAACCTCCCAAAGTTCTTTTATTTTTGCAACCTTCCCAACTTAGATTTTTGTTGAAGTCAATTCTGACGTATTTGTAATCTGCCACTTCTTCAAGAGTGTTTCCTTCAAAGTAGAACTTATGTTGATTATGTTTTTGTTTTCTTTTGATAGAGAAAAATACGACTTTCGTCTTGCTAGTATTGACTGAATATTTTCCAGGTCCTAACAAGCTGCCAACTAGTTTTGTCTTTGACCTCAAGTTGGCTCTAAGTTTCAACTATCAAACAAGGTTTTGTTGTTGTTTTATAACAACAAACTGTTCAGTAACTTATTTGTTGTTCTGTTACGATTACATAGGCCATTAAGGTGCTCTAGCATGTATGTTTGTCACACATGCATACCATAATCTCTATAACACACCTATAGATATTTTAGAGCTGAAATAATGTTGTTCTAAACACTAGCATACATGAAAATGAACACAGGTATTTTTTGTCAATATGACCTTGGATAAACCCCCCCCGAGGAAAAACAGTTTGAGATGAATGTATATATATGGTGTTCTTCAAGCATTAAATACAACAAGGAAGATAAATACAAAGGAACTTGATACTTTTCAATCTCCTCACAAGCTTTGCAATGGTTCCTTGGGATATGTGCCCCTAGAAGAGTGTGTCCCCTCCTTCCTTGACTATGCCTAAAGATCCTTGCGCCCTTGCTCTTTCCCTTTGTTGATTTAAGAACCCTTACACACAAAATTCCCTTTGCTCATTGAAGAACCCTTGCACACAAAATTCCCTTTGCTCATTGAATAACCCTTGCACACAAAATTCCCTTTGCATGCACTCTCAACAACCCACAAGTCAGATCGAAGGAAGCTCCACTCCAAATTCTACCTGCTAGCCTTGCGCTCTCCTCCTCAAGTGTTCCCTCCTCCTAGAAAATACACTCAACACAAATAACTGAGGCTCCAACTAGCCTTGCATCCTCCATGAACATGTTCACCCAAGATTGTTTATCTCTCCTTTGAATTCTCACTTCTCTACTCCTCACCAAACTCTCAAGGTGAACAAGTGAACAATTGAGCCTCTCCTTTGCCCTTGTTCCCTCCTTAAGGATGCATAAGGAAACCTAATAAATGAGTGTATGGGATCAACTCATCTCATCCTAATTCAATGGTTGAGATCATCTCAAGTAAATCTCAACTCAAAACCCACTTTACTTAAGTTTCCATAGTTTCACTTTATGTCCCTTAATTCACCCACAAAGTGAATTAATTGTCAAATTAGGATAAAAATAACCAAATTTCACATTTGACTTAGATCTCCTAAGTCAAAGTGAAATTATACATAAAGTACATGATACAAGGTACAAATTATTTCCCACATGTGTTTAGAAGCTCACAAACACAAGGGAACCACTTTCCAAGGTACCCAAATCTCAACACTCCCTCTTACCAAGGAAAGTGCCCTTCACCCCCAATCTCATCCCTGCAGTGGACATGGTTGCCTACTGGAAAATACTTGGTGAGTATGGTATTACCTTGATCAATGAAAGTAGTTTGACATAGCTCTGCTCAATCTATGTGATCTATATATGGAAGTGTCTCTCTGCCTATCCAATATCACTTAGATCTTGGTATCAAACCAAATATCTCCACCTTGGTCTCCCACCATGGATTTCTACCTCATGGAATCTCACCAATGCTCACTACTCTTGACATCTCACCAAGAGTCACTCTCTTGGAATCTCACCAAGAGTATCCCCTCTTGGTATCTCACCAAGAGTATCAGGATCTTGGCATCTCACCAAGATCCTCAACTTGGCCTCTCTCCAAGTAGCTTCCACCTGAGGTGGAACCAAAATCTAATCTACCCATCTCCATAGCCAAGTGAGGCTCAAGCCTCCATGATGCCCTGTCACTCCTCCTCATGAATCTCTGATTCTCTGAATCCCCTACACCAACTCTCTATCTCAGCAACTATGAAACTGAAGTTGTCCCGGGTGGACCAGTCACCCTTGATGATGGTGTCCAACAAAACTAAGTCAGAGCTCCCTCTGAATCACTATTATGAGTCAGTAGGTCCTCCTCAAATATATCACCCCACATTATGTTGGATGGTGTAACGATAGATAAAGTATTCATGAATGCACACTCTCTCACAAAGTGTTCATCGAACTCAAGCTCCTTTGTTGTCGCTGCTAAAACATCCTGCAAATTATTTTTCTTGGGACATTGTCCTGCATAGTGACCCATCTCCCTACAAGAAAAGAATCTCACTGAGCTCATGTCTCTCTTTTTCCTACTGCTTCTCTCTCCTCCCTATGGTGGGGCCCCAAACTTGGGACCCTTCCAACCTCCTTGACTATTCTTCTTCTTTCCCTTTTTCCGAAGAGAAATATCATCATCACCCTGCATTGTATGTTGTTGTCTAGAAGCCTCTGCTACAAGTCTAGTCTCCTCCTAAACAAAATCATCCCACATCCTCTCCCAAGTGGGCATGACCTCTATAGAAACAATGCCATGAACGAATGGACCCCATGGTTTGGTGAAGTTGTTTAAGGCTGTCCTCACCATAGAATCTGGGTCCACCACCTCTCCAACGACCCCAAGCTCATCTCTAATCTAGGTGTATCGGCCAAGGAAATAAGTAATCGACTCATCCTATAGAATACGAATGCCCCTAAGTCGATCATGCAGAACCATCTTTCAGTTCTCATTAGAGCTCTCATAAATCTTGCATAGAGATGCCCACATATCAAATGCATAATCTTTCCCAGTCAAGTGGGGATTGATGTGATCCTGCACTGCATCACATATCATCCTCTTTTCCTTGGTGTTACTCTTCCTGAACTCTTCTAACAATACAGGAGCAGTAGCAGGGGGAACAGGAACAACCACCTCAACTATATCCCATAGTTCAAGGTCCTCTAAGACAAAGATGATAATGACCTTCCAAGGTGACTAGTTGTTAGCTCTAGCTATTCTATCCTCCACATGCATCTGATATTCTTACATCACTGTCGACTGCACTCAAACTGATGTTGAAACTGCAAAGGAACGTTGCCTCGCTCCTCTTAGTAAAGGTGTGAAAAGAGGAAAACCAACATCGACCTCACTCCTAGAAATATAGGTGTGAAAAGAGGTCGTGAAAAATAAGCCTCACTCCTACCACATACGTGTGAAAAGAGACTGACGAAAATGTCCACAACTTCTCTACAACACTCCACAAAAATATTCCAACTAACTGTCACAAAACACTGTTAATGGTTGTCCACAAAATCTTCCCAAAAGATGTCTAAAACAGTCCACTAATATGTTGTCCAAAACTCATCAAAAATAAACCACCAAGCTCTGATACCATGAATATTTTCCAGGTCCTAACAAGATACCAACTACATGTTGGAAGATTGGTTGTTGTCATTGATGTCAACCCTAGTCATGGGTTTTGGACCGCAAGATTGTTGAAGGTATTTGGACATGAAGGAAAATGCACATGCATATACAACACCCATGGATAGATAGTATACATCATGTTGTTTCTGGTGGTATGTGGAACTTCTCGTGGATCCTCATGGTTGAGGAGAAATGAATTTTTGAAGATGACAAAGTGAATTGAAGAAGTACATGTAGGCCCTGAAGATAATTAAAGAAAAGAATTACAAAATAAGAAAGTGTCAGGTCGGCCCTAATTTTAAAAGGAAGTGACATAAATGGTATAAATAGACATCATTATACATTCATTTGATATAAGTTGAATTTAAGAGGAAATCAGAAGTAAAGAAGGCCGAATTTCAAGGGAGGATGAAGTCTTTTGGTGATGTGTTCTAAAGTATGTTATTTTTCAGGTCATCTTACCCATTTTGCTATAAAAAAAATTCTAGAACGATTCAGATGTTGAAATTGCTATGGTATTGAGAAGACATATCAAGGTATCTGTGTTGAAAATTTAAGCTCTTGATTCGCTATAATTATGGAGATACACTCTGTGGAAAATAGGGTTTGTGACCATTCCTGAAGCTAGTCAATAAACAAGTTTTTTGGGTAAAACAATCATAACTTCTTCATCAAGAATCCAAATGACATGGGAAAAATTTCATTAGAAAGAGTACGGACTGTAGTTTCTTGTGTGTGATTTTCTGAATCGGATGTTAAATATTGAGCGCGGGGAATTATGTGCAAGTTCACTCTCCTGAATAAACCAGAATTGAATAAAGTCTACCATTCTTTCTATAACTTCTTTTTGAGGAGGATTCAAGGAGTGAAACTTGGAGGAGTTTTAGAGAATACATTGAGTAATGTTATCTATAGGATCAAAGTACTCCAAGAATTGAAGAATTGCAGAAATTGAACAAGTCTCAAGAAGCATTATCAGGTTTTATGTGATGATTGGTTGATGATGATGATTTAATGTAAAGTTTTATTATCTCTCATATATTCTTGGGTGGAAGGAAGGGGCAAGGATGGAGAGTTCAACTCTCTCTTGATATTGGAGGATTGTATCTTCCTCTTGGAGGATTATCCCTCCCTTTACATTTGGAAGTTGTAGCTACCTTTGGAAGGCATTACTTCCCTTGAACAATAACTATTGATTATTTCTCATATATTGTGCATGGTGTATTGTGGTGTATTGGTGTAACTCTTATACTATTGTTCATTGCTCATTGGATATAATTGAATGGTTTAAGTATAGGTTGAAAAAGGTTTTAAATTGTACTTGATACTGATTCACCCCCCTCTGAGTATAAACAATTGGTATCAGAGCGGGTTACCTTCAGTACAGTTTAACCACTGGAAGGAAGATCCTATGCAGAAATGGAAGGCAACATTCCAAATGGGATTCCACCATTTGATGGAAGCAATTTTGAATATTGGAAAAATGGAATGGAAACTTACTTGAAATCTCTTGGGGAAGATGTTTGGTTCTCAGTTGCTTCAGGATACAATGCTTTGAAGAAACCAAAGACTGCAACTCATAAGGAAGAAAAAAGGAACAACAAACTGGCAATAGATACCATCCTACATGGATTGACAGATTCAGTGAAATCCAAGGTGGGATCATGTGCATCAGAAAAAAGAGCTTTGGGACAAGCTACAAGAACTTTATGCAAGGGAAGAAGCAGCAGAAGAAGTTGAAGAAGATTACAACATCTCAGATTTCAAAGAAGAAAATAGAGGTCAGTTCTTTTGCTTTAATTGTGAAGGAGTAGGACATGTTGAATTTGAATGTCCTCATCTAAGGATTGAAAGAGATGACAATGAATAAGAAGAAAATCATGAAGTAGAAATGATTCAACAAAAAGATGAGAATCTTAAAAAATTGAAGCATGTTGAGATTGAAAATAGCAAGCTCAAAGACACGCGTAGAAAACTAAGAAGTGAATTGGGTAGTTATGAAAAGACAGTTGTAAGCTTAAATAAACAATTAGAAGACTTTCATAAACTAAGAAAAGAAACCATTTTTTTGAAAACTCTACTCGAAGAAGAAAGAAGAATAGCAGAAGTAAAGAAGGTCCAAATGA
>ML816633.1:44798-58974 GCA_009831015.1 Picea engelmannii
ATTTTGGAATTAGTATTAAGGATGAGAAAAGACACTTGAAAAAGGAGTGTTATATCAAGGATTCATCACAAGAGGAGAAAATTCCACGAAAAAAGAGTGTTAATATATGATCCAAGTTCAACTAGGTAAATTGAGAATTCAGGAAGCTAGTCTTATGATAAAGAGAGACATAATGTATAAATAGAGGTAAGGTGCATCATCTCCAGGTATCAGTTATGCAATTTTGGAGTAGTACCTCCATTGTTGTTATCATAAGTGCACAATATAAACATGGTATAATTGTCATAACTTCGGGAGTGAACTAATGAAGGTGTTTTTAGGCAACTGAGACGGGGGGGGTGAATCAATTGTTACTGTGCTTAAACAATTATACCCATTTTAAAATCATTACAGAACACTTAATGATAATCACAATAATTTAGGGAAGTAAGAGATAAAGTATTCAACATCAATCACACACACAAAGTATAAAGAGACAGATATTCCTAAGGAAACCCATAAAGGGAGAAAACATCTTCTTCTTAATACGATAAGTATTATTTATATTCTGTACATTATCATTATTTTGAGCACCCACTCTTTGTGAGGCTACCACCTCTATTTTACAAGATGAAACTTGTTGAGAGAACCAACTCTCTACTTTCTCTAGCACCCACTAGAAGGAAGCAACAAATCCCTGAGTGTTCCAACACCAACTACATGAAAGCACCAACTTCCAGTCTTACAGGCACCAACCTATGTAACAGAGAACAATCGTCCTCCCTTGCACCACCCTGCCACCCTAGTTTCTTTGGCTGCCACTAGATGGAAGCTACAATTTCGTGTGTTCAAGAACCCACTTAAAACTCCGAGGAAAACAATCCTCCCTACCACCTCCCTACCACCCTTAGATATAAATACTTGTTACTAAAATTCATTACAGTGATATATTATTAATCAATGGATTACCAGTGTCATCATTGTTCTGCTACACTGCTCTACTCTACCTGCATCAATGTATTTCTTCTAGCATCTTCTTGCACTTTCTATTCTTATCCCCTGTCTCTGCTTGCGCACCTCCGATTTTTCTTCCTCTCTCAGATCATGCTTCATTGTTCTATCTCTTTATGTTCATGTTGTATTCTCCATTACATATAGTTCAACTTGTTTTTCACAGAAACATCAACCTCTCTTTGTCACAACATTATCCTTTTATTCATGATCTCATCCACCGTTACACTCCCATCTCCAACGCTCAAGTTGGCCATCTCAAAACACTCATTTTGGTAATCTCAAAACACTCATTTCTGGAAACTCAGAACGCTCAAGAGCCATGATTCCAACACTTAGGATTGAATGATTCAACTGCTCAGGAACGATGATTCAGTTATAGTGTAACTGAATCCTAACTAATCAATAAATCACAAGATGAAACAGTAACCCTTCGATCAGATTTAGTTTGATCGGCGCCATCGAATTATATCTTATTTAAATATATTATATCACATGACCAATGGTGGTGACCAGACACTAGGATTAACGAGTTCTTGAGCACTTATTAATTCAATGGTCACGATTCAATCTCCTGAAATGGATGACTTTTGTAACTTCGACATTTCTCCCTTTGGAACTTTTGGGTATGAAACCTTTAAAAACTTTTGAATCCGATTTCCCAAAGAGATCAGACAGTTTATGTTTATTTTGCGGAAACAGATAAATCATTAGATTTGATTCTTACAAGGCTTAATCTGACGGCTAGGACTTAATCAATCATTGAGATGGATGGACACCTTTTACTATTGGTCTTCGGCTATTATACTTATGCTATCCTTCCACTGTATCTTGATCAATGTTTGAGAGTGCACCTGACATCAGATTGATTGTCGATATCTCCTTCGGGTCTCCAGACTTTGGATATTTCAACTTACGTTATCCTTCCACTGGAGTAGATTAATGGATGAGAATACACCCGAATTTATCTTTCATATCAGAAGACTCATGTCCTTGTTGACATGGTCTGCCACATATGTCCTTTGTTGACATGGTCTTCCATATATGTCCTTTGCTGACATGGTCCGCCACATGTCCTTTGCCGACGTGGTCTTCCACATGTCCTTGTAGATGATGTTTGCTGACGTAATATGCTGACATAGATCCCCCTGATCTAATGGTCATTGTATGTTCTCCAGATCCGATTGTCCTTATTCATTTCGGATTTTTAGCTCTCTAGGCTTTGGGTTTTTCAAATCTCAAATTTTCCGGAGCATAACCTCCTTGCCTCTTTATATCTGAAGTGAATGATGTTCGTCGATCATGTTCTTAGATCATTGGCTCGATATACCTAAGGTGCAAATTTTCTATCTTATCTTGTCCTTCCACTTGAATTGATCTGACGGCTGATGAGTATTCGCATAAGTGAAATCTCAGATCTTTTACCTTGCTTATCCTATCCTTCCACTTGAAATAATCCAATGGTTGATGGGAATTCGGGTTTGATCTGATGGTTGATGGGTATTCGGATAATCAAACTCTCATCTCTTTTAGATTATCCTGTCCTTCCACTAAAATGAGATCCAACGGTCGTGAAGACACTCGAAGCAGATCGGAGATCAAGGATGATTGTGGAACCATAACTTGTGAGTGATTTAAATCATCACCAAAATTCTGCAATTTGAATTTGTTCATCATTGGTGAGTCAACCACAATCGTTGATCTTCGAGGCTATAAGATCTAACAGTCCTGAGTAATTGCAGTATTGGAAATAGCATGATCTTTAATTCTCTTTTTGTTCTCCACAATCTATCCCTGTCATTGATCTGGCGATTGTGCATTCGAAGACCAAAACTCAATATGACTTAATATGATCTCTTGTTGGATCAAACAAATTCATCTATATCTGAGTCTACAAGATCTGACGATCTAGACCAATTACGGGATTGGAACTAGCGAGTCATTTAATTCTCCTTCTGATCTATGAAATCTATCTCTGTCATTGATCTGGCGATTGTGCATCCAATGGTCAAGACTTGATATGACTTAAAATGATCGTTGGTTGGATCAACCACACTCGTCGATATTCAAGTCTATGAGATCTGACGATCTAGACTGATTGCGGGATTAGAACTAGTGAGTCATTTAATTCTCCTTTCTCTCCCCACAATTCATCCATGATGTTGATGTGGCTTGTAGATCTGATGGTCACAATCCTCCAATGAAACTTAAGCCCATGGTCACTCATATGACTGACTTCCATAAAATGAGATGATCAACACAGTCGATTTCTTGATCGGACAGCTACTGAGACTTCTCACCCTGAGCTTACGCTTTTCCTTCCGAGATTTGATCACTGCATATTGTTCTCTCCTCCTCTGAGCTTATGCTTTTCCTGCTTTCCATTGTCATTGTTGTTCTTTCCATCAATGAAAATTACACTCTTCCTGTAAAATATGCCAACAATATCCCCCTTTGGCATTGATGGCAACCCTGAAAGGTTGCACTATTCTTCTTTGACCTCCAACTATAGCATTCATACCAGACCTTTTCTCCCCCTTTGACATCAATTTCAAAGAAAACATGCTCCCCCTGAGCTATTGCGGTACTTTTCAGAGGTATCATATATTCAACCAACACATACTCCCCCTTACAGGATGGAATCTCTTAGGTGAGAGAAGGGATGACACCCAACTTTTGACGGAGATATTCAAATGGTGTCTTGGCTAGGGGTTTAGTAAAGATGTCTGCAATTTTTTGTGTGGTTGGAATGTAATGAACCTAAAAAATCTGATTGGTGACCTGATCTCTTAGAAAATGGTATTTTATGGGAATGTGCTTGGTCTTGGAGTGGAATACATGATTCTTTGACACGCTAATTGCACTAATATTATAACAACGAAATGGGATCGGTGCATTATAATTTACCTCCAAGTCTACAAGTGTCTAAATCATCCAGAGTACTTGGGTACAACAAGTGGAAGCTTCTATCTATTCATCTTCAGTAGTCGATAAGGAAATGGAACCTTGCTTCTTGCTCAACCATGATACAAGAGAATCTTCTAAGAAGAATTCACCTCCACTCATGATTTTCCTTTCATCCATGAAGTTATCCCAATCATCATCTGAATAGAATGATAATTGAAAATTCTGATTCCTAGGATACCATAGGCCATAGTTCATTGTTTCTTTCAAATATCTAAATATTCTTTTGACATCTAGCAAATGACTTTGTTTAGGTGCAGAATGATACCTTCCTACCATTCCAACAACATGCATTATGTCTGGATGAGATGTCGTGATGTACAACATGATGCCTATAATAGACCTATATGAAATTTGATCAACATTAGGTGAGTCATCATACTTTATTAACTTGCATCCAGTGACCATAAGTGTGCTCACAGTTTTAGAATCTTCCATTTGAAACATTTTCAATATTTCTCTTACATATTTTTCTTGAGAAAGAAATATTGCTTCAGACCTACGAGTAATTTGCAGACCAAGAAAAAATGACAGTTCCCCTATCATAGACATTTCAAATTCAAACTGCATGGTAGAAGCGAACCATTGTACCAATGAAGCATTATTACTTTCGAAGATGATGTCATCTACATAGACCAACACAATGAGCAAATCATTACCCTTTGTTTTGATATATAGTTTGTTGTCAGTTGTTCCTCTCTTGAACCCTTTTTCTTGAAGATACTTATCCAATATGTGATACCAGGAATGAGGAGATTGTTTTAACCCATATAAGGATTTGTTGAGCTTGCAGACAAATTAAATATTATTTGTCAGTGAAACTCCTTCAGGTTGTTCCATATATACTTCTCTTACAAATCTCCATTAAGAAATACTAACTTAACATCCATCTGATATACTTTAAATTTCTTATGACATGCATAGGCAAGAAACATTCTAACGGCTTCTAATATTGCCATTGGTGTAAAGGTTCCATAAAAATATTGTCCTTCAATCTATGCATAACCCTTATAGACCAATGTTTATTTCTTCTGGACAACTTGTCCCTGCTCATTCAATTTATTCTTAAAGATCCATTTGGGACCTATGACATTTTTACCTTCAGGTCTACAAACAATCTCCCAAGTATTTTTTTTCTCAATCTGGTCAAGTTCATCATTAATGGCTTTAACCCAATGGTCATCTTTGTTGGCTGCATTAAATTCTTTAGGTTCAAGCAAAGACAGAAGGGAAATATGAGATTGTTCTGAGACATTATTCAACTACTTTCTTGTCTGAACTCCTTGGTTTAGATGACCAACTATCTGATGTTCAGGATGATTCTTCCTAATAACTCTAGAGGGTGTCCTTGTCTTGATCTCCTGGTTTGAGTCCTACAGAGAATTTGTATCTAACTCAGAGTCTTCTCCTTCTGATTCTTGGACCTGTTCATCTTCAGCTTCAGCCGTGTCCTCTGTAGCAGACTCAATATTGCTCACTTCTATTACTGAGACTCCTTCATCAACCTTTAAATCAATGAAATCAAATAATTTATGCAATCTTTTATTAAAGCATCTACATCCCTTACTATTGGTAGCATATCCTAATAATATGCCTTTATCAGCCTTGTCATCATACTTGCCAAGGTTTTTATTATTATTCTTTATGTAGCACTTACTCCCAAAGACTTTGAAGTGTTTGATTGAAGCAAGTCTTCCATACCATAGTTCATAAGGTGTCTTGTCATTGTGTGGTCTGAGGTGGGCTTTGTTAAGAATATGGACTGATGTGTGTATTTATTCTACCCAGTAGGTTTGACCAATGTTCTTCTCATTCATCATTGACCTGGCCATTTGTTGAATTGTTCCATTTTGCCTCTTAACTACTCCATTTTGTTGTGGATTTCCTGGGATTGTGTATTATCTATTGATCCCATGTTTATCAAATAATTCCTTGAAATCACTTGACATAAATTCTCCTCCTCTGCCTGATATTATTTCCTTTATCCTTGCCTATTTGATTCTCATTCAAAGCCTCAAATATTTTAAATTTCTCAAATTCTTCATCTTTTTCTTTGAGAAAAGAAACCCAAGTGAGTCTGGAGTAATAATCAATGATCAGCATGAAGTAGTTTTCATTTCCCATGCCTTCCTATCTTGATGGTCCACATAAGTCCATATGAACTAATTGGAGTGGTTTCTCTGTTGAAATAGAGCTCTTGGATTTAAAATGAGTCCTGGTTAGCTTTCCTACTTGGCAGGGTTTACACACAAAATCTTGTGGCTTTGATATTCTTGGAAGATCTTTTACTACCTCAAGACTTTTGATCTTGATTAAGTGGTCAAAGTTTAGATTTCTAAGTCTCCTATGCCATAACCAAATTTCATCATGTTTTCTTAGATGACACTCTTCTCTATCTTCTTTCAGCACATATACATTATTATCTGTCCTTATGCATTTAGCCACCACTTGTCCTGAGTATAAAAAATTTATCTTACAATATTTGGAAGTGAACACCACTTCACATCCTCTATCATGCATTTGACTTACACTGAGAAAATTATTTTTCATCCCATCAACAAGCAGAACATCCAGGGATTTTCTTTTACCATTACTCAAACTCACCATCCCTTTACCTTTGATTTTACTTGGTTCATCATTTCCAAAGGTCACTTTTCTTGTTTTACTTTTACTTATAAACATAAACTTATCCTTATCTCCAGTCATGTGCTTGGAACATCCACTGTCTATATACCATGGGTCTTTTTTTTTGAGTTGAAAGTACTAACCCACATTTCTCACTATCTTTCTTTTTCCATGTGCTGACATTTCTAGCTAAGGGTTTTATCCTTGGATCTGCTTTGTAATCCTTTAGATGACAGTTTGCAGATTTGTGGACGAAGTTATGACAGTTATAGCATTCTCATTGTTCAATAGGTCAAAGTGATTGGTGAAACTTTTTCTACTCTTTGGTTGTTTGGTTCTATGTTGCAAAGATTGTTTATTTCTTGATATCCTCAGTTGCATGTCTCTAAACTTAATTTGACAATTTGCAATATTATGACCAAAATTAGAGGAGTAAAAATAGTAACCATGGAATAAATTTTGGTACCTGAAGGATGGCCTTCTTCTTGGCATTTGTTGCGCCATATTCTGATATATTTTTTCTTGACTAGGGATCATCTTGTCTTTATTAGCTTCTGGTGGTAGAGTACTCGCATGGTCTGATTGTCTGTTGACTTGGAACTTGATCATCTTTACTGGCTCTTTGATTTCTTTCTCTTTGCTTATTGAAACACTTACATAACCTAAACCATTCTTCAACAAAGGAGATCTATGTTTTCTCAGAATGTCATTTAGTTCTGTTGAGGCTTTAATGCTTGGAATATTTTGGAGATATGAGGCTTTAAACTTCTCCATATATTTTTTGGTTTTTACTACCTCTTCTTCCAAGGCTTCACATCTTGCCTTCTTCTCTGATAATTGTTGTTTCACAATGTCCTTTATTTTATTTTCCTCTTCCAATTCCACTTTTAGCAAGGAAAAGTCTTCATCAAGTCTTTTACTCTCTTTCTTGAACTGTATCAACAATTGTTTTTTCTTTCTCTTCTTAAGTTTGAGTCGGTCAATCTCTTCCAAATAATTGATCAACTCTCCTTCCAAGCCAACCACATATTATTCATTATTAACATCACTTCCTGTGATTTTATTATCATAATCCTCTTTGGCCATAAGAATAAATTCATTAACCTTATGTTCGCAAGCACAATCACTATCTGTGTCTCCTGAAGAGTCATCATTGTTTACACATAAACTTTTCTTTTTACCAAATCTCTTTAATTTTTACTTCTCTTCACCTTCAGAGTTTTGTTTCTTCTTCTTGTGTGGACACTTAGATGCAAATTGACCTATATTTCCACATTTAAAACATTTGAAGGGAAACTTGCCTTGGTAATTGCCTGATCCTTTCTTTAGTTTTCTAACAAATTTTCTTCAATTTCATCTCGTTCAAAATCCTCATTCTCATCTGCTTTAAATGATGCTTCTCTAGAGGTGGGTTTATATTTACCTATCCTCATTTCATATGCAGTCAAAGTTCCTAGAAGTTGATCAAAAGATAGAGTTTTTAGATCATTAATTTCTTCTATAGCAAAGAGCTATGGGTTGAACCTATCTGACAAAGATCTCAAAAATTTTTGAACTAAAGAGGCTTCCTCAATTTTTTCCCCAAGTGTTTTCATTGCATTTACTAGCTCTTCAACTCTCAAAAAGTACTTCCCGAAAATTTCATCCTATTTCATTTTTAGTTTTTCAAACTGTAGTCTATATGTTTGAAGCTTGGCATCCTTTACCTTCTCATTACCTTCATAATTTCTAATGAGTTTGTCCCACATTTATTTGGCAGGTTCTAAGTGCATAAATTTTACAAATTCTACTTCTCCAAGCCCACTCCGAATAACATTCAAATCCTTAGTGTTGAATATGAATTCTAGCTTGTCATCCTTAGAAGCTAGTACAACTAGCTTTACATAACTAATCTCTACCACATCCCAAAAATCTGCACCTAAAGCCATTATGTAGGTTGTCATCCTAAATTTCCATAAGGAAATGTTTGTTCCATTGAATAGGGGGGCCTTATTGGTTGAATTTCCCTCATGGCTAGGCATGTTTAAACTCTAGGATATACCCTTAGATAAAATAAACCCACTTTGATACCAATTGTTAGGCAACTGAGAAGGGGGGTGAATCAGTTGTTATTGTGCTTAAAAAATTATACCCATTTTATACTCATTACAAAACACTTAATGATAATAAAAATAATTCAGGGAAGTAAGAAATAGAGTATTCAACATCAATCACACACATGAAGTATACAGAGACAGATATTCCTGAGGAATCCCATAAAGGGAGAAAACATCTTCTTCTTAATACGATAAGTAGTCTTTATATTTTGTAGATTATCATTCTTATGATCACCCACTCTTTGTGAGGCTACCACCTTTGTTTTACAAGCTGCAACTTGCTGAGAGCACCAACTTCTAGTCACATAGACAACCTGTGTTATATAGAACAATCATTCTCCCTTGCACCACCCTGCCACCCTGGTTTCTCTGGCTGCCATCAGATGGAAGCCACAACTCCCTATGTTCAAGAACCCACTTGAAAATCTGAGGACAACAATCCTCCCTAAAAGCTCCCTACCACCCTTAGATATAAATCTTTGTTACTGAAATTCATTACAGTGATATAGTATTAATCAATGGATTACTAGTATCATCATTCTTTTGCTACACTACTCTGCTCTTCCTGTATCAATGTCTTCATTATGGCATCTTCTTGCACTTTATGTTCTTATTCATTATCTCTACTTGTGCACCTCAGCTTTTTCTTCCTCTCTCAGATCATGCTTCACTATTCTATATCTTTCTATTCATGTTGTATTCTCCATTACATATAGTTCAACTTGTTTTTCAAAGAAACAACAACCTCTCTCTGTCACAAAATTATCCTTTTATTCATGCTCTCATCCACCGTTACACTCCCATCTCCAACGCTCAAGTCAGCCATCTCAGAACACTCATTTTGGGAATATCAAAACACTCATTTCAGGAGACTCAGAACGCTCAAGAGCCATGATTCCAACACTCAGGAACAGATGATTCAACTGCTCAAGAATGATAATTCAGTTACTGTAACTAAATCCTAACTGATCAAGAAATCACAAGATGAAACAATAACACTTATATCAGATTCGGCTTGATCAGCACCGCCAGATTATATCTGATTTAAATCTCTTATTTCACATGACCAATGGCGATGACTAGATGTTGGGCTTAAGGAGTGCTTGAGCGCTTATAAATTCAATAATCACGATTCAATCTCTTGAGATGGATGACTGTCATAACTTCCACATTTCTCCCTTTGAAACTTTTGGGTTTGAAACATTTAAAAACTTTCAAATCAAATTTCCCAAACAGGTTGGACGGTTTATGTTTATTTCATGGAAACGGATCTATCATCAGATTTGATTCTTACAAGGCTTAATCTGATGGCCAAGACTTAATCAACCGTTGAGATGGATGGCCACCTTTTACTCCGGGTCTTTAGCTATTATACTTACGCTATCCTTCCACTGTATCTTTATCAATGGTTGAGAGTGCACCCGACATCACATCGACGGTTGAGATCTCCTTCGGGTCTATGGAATTCAGAGATTTCAACTTACACTATGCCACCACTGGAGTAGATCGACAGATGAGAATACACCTGAAGTGATCCTTCATATTGGACAACTCATGTACTTGTTAATGTGGTCTACTGACATGGTCTACCACATATGTCCTTTGTTGACATGGTCTACTGACGTGGTCTACCATGTATTTCCTTTTTTGATGTGGTCTGCCACATGTCCTTTGCCAACGTGGTTTGCCACATGTCCTTGTGGACAAAGTTTGTTGATGTAATCTATTGACATAGATCTCCCTGATCTAATGGTCATCGTATGTTCTCCAGATCTGATGGTCCTTATTTATTTCGGATTTTCATCTCTCCGGGCTTCAGGTTTTTCAAATATCAAATTTTCCAGAGTGTAACCTCCTTGCCTCTTTATATCTGAAGTCAATGATGTTCGTCGATCATTTTCTTAGATCGATGGCTCGATCTATCTACATTGTATATTTTCTATATTTTCCTATCCTTCCACGTGAATTGATCCGATGGCGAACGACTATTCAAATAAGTGAGGTCTCAAATATTTTACCTTTCTTATCCTATCCTTCCACTCGAAATGATTCGACGGCTGACAAGAGTTCGGGTTTGATCGGATTGTTGATGGGTATTCGGATAATCAAACTCTCAGCCCTTTTATCTTATCCTATCCTTTGTTAAGCCATAAATAGTGTCTCATTACCCCTTAATTGGGGCATATTGTATTAGTAATTTTATTTTATTTATGTTGGCTTTAGGCCATTAGTTGTAATTATACCTCCTAGTCTCCTATATATAGCAAGGAGACATTTTCATTTTGAATCATATTGTAATTGTACATTTATGTGCGCATAAGGAGGTTTCCCCCTCGAAGAGGCTTATTATATGAATTTATCTCTTTTTCAAGGCGGTTAGTACTTATTTTGAGGATTTTCTATGCTATATTGATATTTGGTTCTTAACATATGGTATCAAAGCTCAAGGTCTTGGGGTTTCGCTGCTACATATGAGACACCATGGAATTTTTGCTATAACTTTTTTTCTACAACCTTTCAAAAGGAACTTTTTGGAAGGTATTTAGCATACAGAGCAAGGTATGTTGGGTTAAAATTTCAGCTCCTTAAGCCTTATACTTTCAAAGATACAACCTGTGAAATATAGGGTTCTGGAATCTTCCTGAACTGATTCATTGCAGAATTTTTTCTATAAAAATATTTCTGTAACATTCCAGACCCTGAAATATGGAGGATATTCATAGAAATTAGTAAGGTGTCTGTGGTAAAAATTTCAACTTCTGGGTCATCTTATATTTGTAGATACACCCTGTGGAAGATAGGGTATATGACTAGTCCTATTGACTAGTCTCAAGAAGGTGTTCCAGGTAAAACAATCATAATTGCTTCCTCGAGTATCCAAATTGAGTGAGACTAGTTTCATTGGATACTGGACAATCTGTAGTATTTCTCGTATGAGTTTCATAATTTTACATCAATTTTTTTTGTGGGTCACGCTATACAAGTGAGATCTAATGAAATGGCCAAAAATCAACAAGTTGTGGGGAAGCTACCATAAATTCCACTTGGCACATCCAATTTTGATCACACCTGTGGCATTGCAGAGAAGAAATATTAGAGAACTACAAAAAATAAATATTCATACCTAGAAGGGAAGAAACGTTGGAGATACAGTAGAAGAAATATTTTCTAGCAGAACCACCTCAAAATCAAGGTTCAAAAGTGATATTTAGCCAACATGCCACCCATAAAGGGAAATTCTACACCAAATAAGCCTCCAAACAATCCTACTTGGACTCTTGATGAAGGTGAAGAAATGTGTAGGGACATAAATGATTCACAAAAGAATATAGCAACAAAATATGAATTGCAAGAGATGGAAGCTAAGTCGGAGGCAAAGATGGATGGTTTCATGGAAGGATTGAAAAATTGCGTAATAGAGAGGACACATGAAAGTGAAAATGTATCCCATGAAATTCATGATTGATCAAAATTTGGACCAGGGGTCAAAATTTTGCTCAAATTTCAAAGTGCTTGGAATGCGATGAAACGGTGCCATTGCGTCTGTCTCATCTTCCTGATTCCAGCAGTATATTTACTTTCTCAAATAGAGTCCGTATGGAGAAGATATCGCGATCTGTTCGTCAAGCCAAACAAGCAAAAACTTTGATGCTGACTGTACCTGTCCATATAGTCCATACATGACACGTGGCAGGTCTGTACAGGACATGTGGCAGGTCCGTACAGGACACGTGGTGGCTCCAGATGATGACATGTGTCAGGCAGATTTGGCTTTTTGGGCGTACGATTGGACCAATTCAGAGGTGACACGTGTCACCACTGGAAGGGTGACACGTGGCCCGGGATGACGTCAGCATTTGACGTGGCGACCGTATGATGACGTGGCTTGCATGATGTGGCACCTGCTGACGTGGTGGTTTGTGATGGGCTGACAGTTGGGCGAGTTATATTGCGACACGTGGCATGATTTTGGCGAATGGTGAGGTGCCACGTGGCCCAATCGTGGGCTGCCACGTGGCACCCCGGTATTTGTCTATTTGGTTTTGGTTTCAAAATTTTTTGGAGTCGACCGGATTCGAACCGGTGACCTCCCCCTATGCCAACGCTTTCGCAACTTCCGACTTGCCAACGCGCCATTGTATTGGTTCTTGTTATATATACCAATTTGCATGTATTTAAGTTCATATATGTGTGTATGTGGCGGGAGGTTGGGCCGGGGCTTGGCCCCGGCCCGTGGTCATTTTCCATGTTATATGACCATGCCATAAGTATTATAACTCGACCATTGTATATACGCGTGGAGTTTTGAACCTAACCCGTGGTCCTGTTATATACGCATACAACCATATTAATGTGTTATATATGCACGCGGAAGTTTATATGATGTGGTTTCATATACAATATATGACCAAGCTTTATACATTGGCCCGACCATTTTGTGCGCGGGGTTTTGAAAATGTTAACCCGTGGTTTTTCATATGACTTGGAGCCCGTGGGAGGAGTTAGCACGGTTGGAGCGGTTCAACCGTTAACCACTTTTTACCCAAGAGCACGGTCATATGACCCCATGTGCCCGAGAGCTTGGCGGTTAGGGGCTGGAGGCGCCCTCACCATTCTATGGTTTGCACCGTTGGTGCAGTTGCGCCCGGTGCTAGGTTTTAACGTGTTTTGGGAGCATGTTCTTGGTTCATGTACACAGAGGTGCGTTTTGGTGAACCAGTTTCAGAAAGCTTGAAGGAGGAAAATGGAGGAGGCCTAACTTCTTCATCTTTTGGCCGATTGAGGTGCCGTAAAAGCCCAGCTAGGGGTTTTTGGACATGCTGGATCCATTGGTGATGTTTTCAAGGACATTTGAAGACTTCTTCTACAAGATTTTCACCATTGAAGTTTCAGCAAGCTCCAGGGAGCTTGAAGCCCTCATTGATCGAGGACATGGTTTGGTGAGCCTATGTTTGTTTTCTGTGATTGAATAATCATTTTTGGCTAATTGATATGCTATGAACACATTGGGACAGGTTTCAGAGGCTGTGGAGGAATTTTACAGGTGTTTCTTCCAAAGAGAAGCTCAGGGAAGCTTATGGCCACATGTAGAAGAGGTCATGCCCGGATGAGCCATGATCCGTTTTCAGAGTTCTATTAGTCATTTTTGGGGTTTGATGTGTTCGGATCTCAATGGTACAGTATGTTTTTCCATTGGAGTTGAGAATCAGCTTGTAAAAGAACTTTTGACTAATTAATCCCAAAGAGCCAAGTCCATTGATGGAGGCTCGAGGAGATGTAGCCCGTAGGGGGGTGAACTCCTTTATCAGCTTGTTCTTGTTGTGAGTTTGATGGTTTATTGGTTGCAAGTTGTGTTGCTGTGTATTTGTTTTAAGTACATATTTAAACATCTAAAAGAACAATTCCTCACACATAATCATTTACAAGAAGATACATGAACTTAACACATAAGTTTATCTTGCATATTTATACACATGAAGCAAGGTCCTGTAAAGTTTATT
>ML816634.1:2565-63035 GCA_009831015.1 Picea engelmannii
AAATAGAAAGTAGATAAGTTTGTTGTAATCTGTTTTACATTAAAAATGGATTTAAAGAGGCCCTACTTCATTTGCTATTTAGATTCTTCTTATTACGATATGACCTTCATGTTACCATGTTAAACAATGATTTGTGAACCTTACCATGCGCTCAAGGCTTTGTTGGTTATGATTAAATATTGTACTGTTATTTTTCAACATTGTATGTCATCTCGATATATCATTGTTTTTGTTAGCAGGTCAAAACGTTCACTAAGCTTACCACAACCAATGCAAATTCTAATGGAAATGAGTGCACCATTGTTGATGAAATGCAAATGCAAAGGTCTTAATACAACTATGGTAGTGTAGGTTGGATTATCTCTTTAAAAACCACCATAGAAATACAATTTTCAAAATAGGTTTTGAGGTATTTTACTTTGTTAGGCAATGTGGTATGCATGATAATTTGCTTCATGCACCTAGAGAGGCAAGACATGAATTATATCTTGCAGGTCTTCTATGTTACCCATTTTTTAATTTTTAAGTGAAAACTATCCTTCCACCTAGCAATGCTTCAACCACACATTTAATACCAAATGCTTCAATCCTTGGTTGTCTAAAATTCCCACATGTCCCTTTTGAAGAATGGTTGTCGGCGATGATGAAAAATGAAGGAAATCATGTACTATTGCTTCCCTCCACTACCACACCTCTGTTATGATATATTGGGGTGAGCTATGATATATTGCCAAGTGGTGGTTAAAAACCCTTGTGTGTGCTTCTTTACATGTCACTACTACTATTCTTGTTTGATCTAAACACTAAAGATACTATGCATGTTTGATCTAAACACTAAAGAAGGATGCAAAGTCACTTAATCATATAGCTTATGCAAATGATCCTTTGACATCATGTGTGGGATGTGATGTCAATTATGGTATGTTGTACAATTATGACTAAGGGGTCGACTCCTTTGTTACAATTTTTCTTCTCTTAGATGTTTTTTTGGAAGGGTGAAGAGGAAACATACTTTAGATAGTTCAACTTAAGAAAGGGCATTGGTCTCATTGGCCACAATGAAGGACATAATGCAATTACCATTTTCAAAAACTCTAATAGATAGCATCCCTGGAGTCCTTAGTAAGAGAGATTCGTAGCCAACCTATATTGGATCCCTAGAGAGAAGTCATAAGGCTTGAGGGACTGTGTGTAGTGAAGTGGGATCCCATTCCTTGGGTTGTGCAAGTTGGAGGGAAGAGAGTTGGAGAATTGGGATAGTTGTAGGAAAATAAGTTTGTTATGGGTAATATTAGGTTGTGAGTGGACAATAGAAACACCTTCTCTTTTGGATTCGTAGACCTAGCTTATGGGTGATTTGCTGCTAATATTTGGAGCAACAGATATATGGTTGGGAGGAACGTTCATCCTCTGTAGCTGGTTGCACATCTATTGATAAAATATACGTGTTTTTATCTCTATTTCACTATTTTAATCATGGGTTTTATTTGTTGTGTGTATACTTTGAGTTTTTAGGAATCATATGTTGTTGTGCGAATGTTAAATTTAGTTGTACACATGAGTTTCTCTTGAGAAAGGCGTGTGTTCCTCTTGAGTGGAAAATCTTGCCCTTTTGGCCCCTTTTTCTCTTTTTTCTCGCAGTATGTTGCCTTCCTTGTATTTTTGTGTCTTCTTGAAGAAGGTTTACTATTGAAAAGGTTTTGTTTGATTGCATTTTATCTCTCATCATCAAAAAAATAGAAAGAGCATTCTAGGTGTTTTTATTTTTCTTATTGTTTGCATGTTTGAAGGTCGAATATTTAGTTTCATTTTCTTTCATTCTATTTGCTAAGTAGGGTCTGATTCTTATAAGTCTCTACACAAAAATAAAAAATTGCTTTTGGAAATTTTCATTTTGCATTAATATTTTGTTTCAAGTTGTTCATGCTTTAACTGAATTTATTGAAGAATTAATGCAAAATTGAATCTGTTGGGTTCTTTCAAGTGTATTTCTGTTTGATTCCTAAAACACCATTAATTGCATCTATGTGAACCTGAGCAATCAACAACTATCTAAAAAAAACATGAACTAAAATCAACTAGAATGTTTTATTTCATAGATTAAACCACCAATAGTCTAGGTTATAGGGCCTTGGAATAAGTTTGGAGAGTAAATTCTCCAAGGCCACAAAACTCAAAGTTGAATTTGATTAAAGAGTGTAACACCCAGTAGTAGCGAGGATTTCTTTCCAGGAAAGTACTTCTAACAAAGGTGTCAAGAATAAGGCCACATTAAGGTAAGTGTGGGTGATATCCCCTCCTTCTCTTGCTTTATTGTATGTTGGATTACTACATGTACAGGGGTTTACAAAGATTCAAGTCCTCTGGGTGACAACACTTTTGGAAGCTTCGGTCTTTGTTTCCCTTCCCATACATGTGATCCTAACCCACGACTATTCTGCCCGATTGTCGATTTCAAATTGGTAACCTTAGTGGCCACTCCTAGGATTTCACATGAGTGAATGTGAGTGAGAAGTGCTCATGGTACTTGAGGTAAATACCTAATAATTGTTTTGGCTCCTTCAGAGGGTTCCCATCTTCACAAGGGTACTTCCACCTTAGGTGGATGTTGTGAGAAGGTTAGCGTAATTGTCACTCATTCCTTCATTGATTCATATTGGAATTAATCAACCCATATCGGTCTCTGAAAGGCTGGGTATTTGAAAGGCCCTCTTGATTAACTCTTCATTGTTTTAGATTCATGTCCTATTCATCCCGGGCTAAGATTTGGAAGCGTAATTTATTTGTTGATTGATCTCAATACTTTTGTTAGTTATGTGTTCTTTGTGTGTTTGTTCATTTGGCCTTTGGTTTTTTGTGTCTTGTTGCTTTCGAATATTTGATTCAAAGTGGTTGACCAACCTCTCCACTAGTCTAGAAAGAGTCTTTGTCTTTCACTTAAAAGTGTGGAGTCACCCCCTCAAAGGAGAAGGTTTGACCCTCTCGACTCTCCTCCACAAGAGCTAGTTGAAGAGACCAAAGTTGTATTGGATATTCCCACAAGAGAAGAACCTATGTATAAGACCGTTATGGCTAAATTTCTTGAGGGTACCAACCAAGGGACCCCTTCCCAAGGGGATTCTTGTGCTTTATCTTTCTTTGGAAACATTGTTTCCCCCTTGATGGCCACTCTGAACATTCTTGGATTGATTATGGGACTACTAGTTTGGTTGTGGCCCACTCCAAGTATCCCTAATTATCTCGAAGCTTCTCAAGTAATCACATTATGTCACAGGCATCAAATTGATGTTAACCCTTTAACTTCTTAGCTATTGAAATATGTCCCTCCTTCTTCTGCCTCATCTAGTGAAAGTCTAGCTACTAGTAACCAGAAGTATAAAAGGAACAAAAAGAGGAAGAATAAGAATAAGAAGCGAAGACATGGAGAAAATCCACTAGCCACTACAAGTCATGTTGGGGGAAAGAATCTAGTCACTGTAAGTCATACTAGAGAAAAGTCATACTAGAGAAAAGTCACTAGCCACTGAGAGTCATGTTGGAGACGTTCCACCAACCACTACAAGTCATGTTTTGGGAAAGAAACTAGCCACTATGATTCATGTTGGAAGAAAGAAACCAATCATTGCGGGTCATATTGGAGAAAAGTCACAAGCCATTGTAATTCATGTTGGAGACGTGTCACCAGTTGTTGTGAGTCATGTTGAGGGAAAGAAGCCAACCACTATGAGTCATGTTTGAAGAAAGAATCCAGTCACTACAAGTCATATTGGAAATGGAAAACTAGTCACTACAAGTCATATTAGCATTAAGAAACTAGCTACTATGAGTCATGTTGGGGGTAAGCTACCATCCAATGTAAGTCATGCTGGGAGCATTGATATTCCTGATAAACCTATACATATAAAATGAAATCCTAAGTTTCCTTTTATACTTCAAATGGATATCACCTTACTCGTACATTCCCTATTATCCTAGAGGTACAAAGGGTGTGGTCCCTATCTAAAGGCCCTTCTGATCCTGAACCACCTTTGGCTTCCTAGAAACCTATTCAACCATTGGTGAATGAAGTGGTCGAGCCAATGTAATATTTGGTCGATCCCACTCTTCTTTTGGAGGGTGATATGTCTATTGACCATATTTTCTTGCAACATGTTCAACCATTGGTTGATGAAGTGGTTTACCTGATGCAATCTTCGGTTGATCCCTCTCTTCTCTTGGAGAGTGATGAGTTTACTGAAGTGGTCAAGCCAATGACATCTTTGGTCGTTTCCACTCTTATTTTGGGGAGTGATGTGTCTATTGACCATGTCTTCAACATTTCCAGTTCAAAACCTTATGAACAAGGGGGAATTCCACTCTCTTTTAGCATTCTCCCTCCAAGTTCGAGGATGGTTTCCTTTGATTGAAATAAACTTTTTGAGTCTTTCCTTCTTTCTTCTGCACCCTTCCAAATAAGGGTTGAAGTTAATTCAAAAAACATTTATTGATGTATAGTATATGAAGGAGACTCTACAAGAATTTTATCCTCTTCACCTTGGTAAGCTTTGGGTTCTCCCAAGATTGTGTGAACTACCAGTCAACTACTGGCTTTTGAAAAAATACCTAGTGAATGTTTGGGGATTCTTCCTCAGTTTCCTATCATATTAGGTGGGAAGAACATGATTGTGGTGAAAGGCCCATGATACTTCAATATGATTCTTGATGTGATTATGTATATGATATGAATGTTGTGGTGTCTATACTATTTCGATTGATTCTTTTTCCTCACAATGGAAGTATTGTCACTATCGATCAAATTTCATTTGACAATCACCATCCTAATTCAACTTTAGCTAAAAGTACCCATTTATACATTCCTAGTATTCAAGTGGACTCTAGCCCGCCATGGGTGAATTATGTGGCACCATATCCTTGATGTTTAATTGCTTCTAAGAAATATCGTTTACACTCATGTTTTCCTTCTTGATACAATGTCTCAACAATTGATTAGGTGATTTATCCAATGGGGGTATGGGAGCCCTTGCTTCCTCCTATTGTCCTGAGGGACTGTGACTTTCCTCTTGAGTTCGATCTCATTGTTTATAGGTCCTCAAGACATAGTATTTGTGAGTCTTTTCTGATAGACTCTGCCAACTCTAATCAAAATATCCATCATTATATGAATATGATTAGTTCACTTTGCCCATCTGGGCCATCAATCCTCCTAGTTCACATGATTTCTTGGATGTTGAATTTCCTTCAGATCATGTTGTCCTGGAAGCCATGATTACAGATGATAGACCATGGGAAGACATGCATCATAGATTGTTTTTTCTTCATGAATTGGATACTTTATAGGTTTACTACCAAAGAAATACTCAACCTGCACCTAACAATGGGATCTAGTTGAAGAAGTATTATGCATAAGTTGTAAGGTTGTGCAATGCTTTGTACCATATTGTACTTTTAAGGTTTGTTGTTTTCAAGTTTTGTATTCAAGATCACAAGTTGTCATCATAGGTTTATGTATTTGATTTATTAACTTATGTATGATTGTTGTTGTTCATGTATACAAGACCTTGAAGACATTTTCTCTAGCATTTTTCTATGTTTATTTGTTATGACGAGCAATGGTCTCAAAACTGGCATATAGGTTAATTTTTCCACCTTCCATTGTGCATTATCAGTTCCTTGTTTCATTTTTTCCTTAGGATCGACCCCACTGAGTTGAAACACAAAGCCTTCTTGTCATTTAAAAGTGTAATGATTTATGTGGTAGAGCCTACCTATCATGGGTGCCCTAGTTAGAGCCTTGTTTGTCGTTTTGGAACCCATGCTGAAATTTTTCATAGGTTGGCGAGCCCTATTATCCCTGAATGACTTTGCATTGAAGCTACATGACTACCTCTCAATATTTTTCTGGCCATTTCTCACAAGGATCCCATTTTTGTGTTTCAAGTTTCATTGTTGCATTGCATACTATTTCTTTCTCTTTTGAGCCTAATGCCAGTTTTTGTTTTCCATTTGTTGCTCATTGCTCACTGCATTCTCTTTAGTTACTTTTCTTTGCATTTATTTCTCCTATAGCCTGGAACCCTGTATCCCTGGAGGAAACACCCTGATAAGTGTCCATATTCCACACATCCTTCTTGCATTTTGCATAGGTATGTTCCATGTGGTTGGAACTAGTTTTATTTCCTCATGACACTTGTTTCCTCCACTGTATTTTAGAAATATTTTATTCCTTTTCAGTATTTTATAACATGAAAAAGACAAAAAATTCAAATGTGATAAAAAGAGAGATGGGGGGGAGAACAAAGATCTATGTTTTGTTGGAATCTTGTCCTAAGTTATGTTTCCCTTGAATGAAGCACCAAGTTTGATTCATTTTCTCATCAAGTTGGGTTTTAGTATGGCCTTAGGAAGCTAAACCTTGATTTTTGAGTTTATTACTCCTTCGACTGGTTACTCTTCCAATCACTGTGGAGACTTTTTCGATGCCTCTTGTGTCACAAACTTATATCATTGTTCAACTTTGTTTCAAATGCTACCCAATTCACTATTGTGTCATGCTTATGTTCAAGGGAAGTTTTAGTTTGTGTCGGTCATTCCTCAGGCTTCCTAACTATTAGTGTAAGCCTCCTCATTTGTCAATTCTCAATACTATTAGTATATTTTTTCTTTGCTCATGCTAATGTGGAAGGTCCCCGTTGACTTCTTGTTGTCGATTCATCTCTTATCGACTACGACACATTTCTCTAAGAGTTTGACCTAAAGTCAATAACACCCTGGGCCTATTTTCATCATTATTAGGTCACCTTGTGCTTAACATATGACATTTGATCATTGGTTGTTGATTGATTGGTTTCCCATATGTTCGACATCAAGACCTCTATTCACATATTGGGATTCATGTTCTACCTTGGTTTCCATTTTCATCATTGGTGGAAGTCCTTGCCTATGTCAATGGCTTTCATTATTGGTCATTGCTCAGAGGGTCTCTTTCATGCGCTATTCCATTTGGTGCATGTGAGAGATGTACTCAGTGGTATTCCTTCCATATTTTGTCTGAGACCCTCAAAATATTTTCTCCTTAGATTCACTTGTGACAGATGATGAGGGATGGCTTAATTCCATCCTTCCAATGGATCTCTTCCCATCAAATTCAACTCATTTTTCTCTAGGAACATAATCTAGAGACTTTATTGTACCTTAGGGCTTGTAATCATTAGTGGTAGGATCCCTTGATATTGATAGTGTAAATACACCAATGTCCCTTGATCGATATATTCTACAAGTGTTTGATGACAACACATCTATTCACACTTTCTTGAATGTACTAAGTACCTTGATGCCCATTATCATTATCGGTGGGTTATATCGTGTTTTTCAATGGTATGCATCGATGATCGGTAATTAAATAGTTTATCCCATGCTCAACATCATTTCATCTATTCACATGGTGTAGATTCCCACCTTCGACGATTTTGGATTGAAGACCTTAGGCCCTAGTAGCATCTCCTCTTTATGTTGCTTCTTGAATTGCATAAGACATTGGTACTTTTGGAGGATCATTTTGTTCTTCTCATTGTTCCATTCACCCTCCTAATATATTCTTAGAGATAGATCCACCATGTATTGTCCATAGCTATGATTTATTTTGACATGGATCCACCATGTATATTTTTTGGCCATGAGATTTTCTTTACACACACACTTCATGGATCTGTAGTGTGCTTGATTTGGAGGCCATGTTTTTCCACACCTAAGCATGGATATGCCCACCTCGGTTAGAAAATCATCTAATACATGGTTTCTGTTGCAAGTACTTCCTTGATCCAAAGTTTGGTGCACTCCACCTAGCCCTACTCAACAACTTCCTCCATGATATTGTAATGTATTTATGCCATTATCTCCTCTTCTAACCACACACATTATGGGGCATTTGTTATAGCATCTTTAGACACATTATGGGGCCTTGATCCCTTACACCCAAATCATTTGCAGCTCAAACCCTCTTTGCTCCTAGATTAAAAATCATTCCTAACAATCCACACACTAGTTTCCTTCATCAAAGGAACGTGTACCTTGAAAATCAATTAAAATTACAAAAAAAACGTGAAAATTACACACTTTTGAGCAGAGTTTACATGATAACCACTCTGTAACTCCTAGAATCTCTTGGAAAAATGGTCTCAACCATCTTGAAATAGTAAAAAAGATACCTAATGGAAGGAGTAAAAGGACCATGATTTCTATATTATAGATATCATCAAGCCTTAAGAAGTCATAGCCATTTGATCCCCGAGGTTTTTATGACCACCATCTCCCTAGAAATCCTTATTTCTCGTAGTTCCCTTCTCCCTTTTTCATGTGATTGAGGCCTAAGACATGATGGTCTTCCTATTTCTTGCATCGAGTAAAACATAAGAGGTGAAGTAGTCTTGAGTGGCCCGGGGTCGGAGGAATCTGGACAGTGGTTACGGGAAGTGTCGATAGCAAAATTCAGGTAAACATTTGTTGTATTTGCTATTAATTTCAATAAAAAAATGGAGATCTCTCTTCTTTTCCTCTCATAAACTCTAAGTTTTATGCATCTAATTGATCTATTTTTAATATTTACCAGTGGTTCTATCTTACTTGGAAACGTTATTTAAGGTATTTATTTAGCATTTCTTTCATTTTCTGCCATTTGTTTGAGGAAGGTTATTGGTTGTATTGTGTCCAGGTTTATGAATTTGAGCAGGAGTAGAGAGGATTGGAGAGAAAGTAATATACCAACCTCATCTCCAACCATCTGTTAAACCAAGCATGTTCTCCTTAACCAACTGGTAGTTAGTTTGATTTGTTGTAAACTACTTTAGGTAAGGATTATCATTGTTCTCTGAAACACTTATCTGTTATGGTCCAACCTAGACATAGGATAGATAGAATTTATTTGTGATAGCTTGGTGATCGATGAGTAGGTTAACATAATAGGGGAAGCCACAATATTTGCATTATACATCGCTAAGGATAATGGATATGGCCTTGGGGATAATGATAACAACATATACCTCTTTTTTATGAAATTAACTAATGATCAGTTGACTTACCCTTGCCTAGAAGTCTCCTACTTCAGTGCCCGTAGGATCGATATACTTAAGGGAATGTGCCACTTGAGTCTCGATGAAAGTATGATTAGGCACATTAGGGAGATTAGGAGAATCTTGTTGCATCATAGACAAACAAATAATAAAGTATATATCATCATCTATCGAGGCATACCAACTTCCCATTCTAACCCTAAAGGCTTGTCAATCCCAATCCCAATGCTATATCAACTATCTCATGAAATCATTCTTCTCCTAAGTTCTTGGTTCTAACCTCCTCATAATTTTTTCTTAGGACAAAATTTATTTGGATAGAACATGTATCATTTGTAATGTGGTTCGGGAATATCTCTCGTTTACTCGATCTCACCAATCCCATGCTAAAAAAAATCAATTAGTTCTGAAGCTTCGACTAATTGATATCATGAAAAAATGTTAGCACTGTAAACCAGTTAATTAATAATGTAATAATAAATATAACTGATCTATTTTGTGCATTTTATTGCAACATAAGAAATAATAGTCTATTAAAATTTTAAAATGTCTTAGTAGTGCTCCACATAGATAAAAGGCATTGTAGAGTGTTTGTTATCAATATCATCACCATGCTTGCACAACAAATTATCTCACCATGGACAAAGTGGTAGAGATTATGCAACCACCTATGTCGGTTGTGGTGTTGTAGGCTTGGCTCCTGGCACACTAAAATGATGTTTCACATAAACTAGATACATTGAAAAATGGTATTTAAAAAAAAATCACCATGAAATGGTGCACTAATTGAAAAAATGAAACAAACTCGAAAAAATAAAAGTTTTCATTAAAACAACAATTAAAGGGTTACCTTAATCCATGTTGTTTCTAAGGCTTCATAGGACCGAATTGATAATATTCTGTAAATCTGGTTTTTGAGATCAAACCAACAAGTAAAGGGTTACCTAGTCCATGTTGTTTCTAAGGCTTCATAAGACCAAATTGATAATATTTTGTAAATATGGTTTTTGAGATGAAATTTTTTAAGCTTGAGAATGCTAATGTATAATAATACTCAATGGTAAGTTAAAAATGAGTTGGAAAACAATGGTTTAAAAAAGGAGGAATGGAGCACTGAAAGTAAATGAAACAAGGTTGTGTGGCAGCGCAGTCCCTGCCAACGAGGTTAGAAAGCAAATTGTGGAAAATGGGGTCGAATTGTAAGTGAAACGAAGTGTTTGGTGCAAAATGTATATCAGGGAAATGTTGTGTGCAACATGTATATCACGGAATATGGGGCAAAAGTAAATGATGGTTGGCAGGAAAAGCACCATCTAATTTTTGAAAGTATATAACAAACCTATTTTTTTTGAAAGTATATAACAAAGTAAAAAAATTGTTGACAGTGCAAGATTAAATTTGGAAATTTAAATGCATTTTCCATATGGACTGGTGAAAGATAAAAATATATGATGACATAAAATTAATAGGAGATAAGAAATATAAAAATTTAAATGCATTTGTGAACATGGGGTATAAGTAAAAGACGGTTGCATTGTTGAACACCATTTATTTTGAAATATATAAAAAAAGAAAAGTCTGTAACATATAAAAGAGTAAATGCATTTGCCATACAGACTGCTAAGGGATAAGAATAAAAGCCTAACATATTAAAAAATAAATGCATTTGTTATACAGAGTGCTGAAATATAAGAATAGAGTCTGTAACATATAAAAATTTAAATGCATTTTTATTTGAAATCTGTCAAAAAATAAAAGTTTGTTACATACTACTGGAAATTTTGAAATATACAAAAAAATTAAAGTCCGTTACATATAAACCGGAATTTCAATGTGTTTGTCATGTAGACTGGGATTGGGGCTCCCACAGATCATTAGAGAAATATGTACAAGAAACAGGATTGTGAAAAGAAGATAGAGTGCAATAGCTGCAAAAGAAAATAAATGGAAAGGTATAAGTGTTTTCCTATACATCTTTATTTAAGAAAATGGAATAACTGGGTTGAGAAACAAAGAAAGATGCAACGAGTAAAGTTACAGTGAGGGTACATATGAGCACTTTGGCTATTTGCTTGCGGCTATTGTTTCATTGATGTCGGCGATGACTGCGGTTTCAAGGATGTTCTCCACGGCTGTTGGAATGCTGGCAAGTGCCTGTTGTCTTTCATTGGTAGCCTGTTTCAATTTCATTTCGAGCCATTCTTCAATGTAGCCTCTCATTGGGGCGACGTTGATCTCATTGCGTATTTTGATGTTGAAAAGATCGTTTTCTAATTCCTATAAGTCGATAGAAAGATTAGAGAGATCCAGATGAATTTCCTCATTCTATACTGCATATTTGACTAGCCAGTCATGGACGTGATCTTGATCAAATTGAAGGATGCTGTAAAACTTTTCCAGAGACAAGGTCTTCAACATAACAAATTTTTTATCGAACTCTTTCCTAGTTAAGGGAAAGGAGTTTGCGATTAAGAGGGAATCTTGGAGGTCGTTGGTTTTCCCGGCTAAGTCTATATTTGACATCTTTGTGAATAATTTATCTTTCTTCAATATGGCTTGTTCACATGACTGAACAATGAGATGCAGGTTCTTTACTTTTTCTTTCCAACCTGCATTCAATTGGCCAATCCAGTTTTTGGATGGAAGATCTTCCTCTCTTATTTTTGTTTCTATCATATTGTTGAGAATCTTGCCAAAAGGGATGACCGTTTTTAAAAAGAAAGTTTCTTCATCTTTTCATTCGTCTTGCAAAAGCTCGAGCAAGCTATGTGCCCTGGTTCCAAGGGAAGAGATGGTTTGTGATATTTTCCAGGCCTCGGTAACCAGTTCCATTCTTTTTTTGATATTTTTCTCCACATATTCTTTACAGGATGCGAGCAAGGTGGAGGATGATTTTACATTGGGTGCAGGTGTGCTAGGAATGGCTATTGCCAAAGGATCGACAAGCAATGGCATAGGAAAGAAAGCGTCTTCCAATTCTTTGACTCAGTCCTTGAGTCTGGCATTCTGGGTCTCGATGCGTCCAATGGAATCATGAAGTGCTTCTCCGATTGCGGTGTGAAGTTGACAGATTTGGGACGACCGCATGTTGGCAACGTCAACCTCTGAACGAGATTTTCCTTTGATATTTTTAACATTTTTTTTTCTCAAATAACAATTTTTTGTTCCGCCTATCAAAAACAACGCTCTGGAACACGAAGGATTCATCTTTGTCAAAATTTTGGGTAACAGATATGTCCATTGGAAGGCTATGGTGGATGGTGTCTTCGGGCTGATCAAGGAAGGGGAACATGGCATCTAGATCAGTGTCAACTTCCATGTTCTCACTCTAAATTTCTGGCTCTTCCACCTGCCCCACATTTTTTTTCTCTTCTTCTCTACTGGAAGCTTGTGAGAACTATCAATTTTAGAGTGAGCAGGGTCATTATCTCCTCCTTCGTTTGATGAACTCTGGGTTTCTTTGTTGCTATGATGGGTCATTGGAGCGATTCTCCGGGATGTCGTACTTTTTGGAGTGGTATTTGCATATTGAGCACTCTTGTCACTGGGGCCTCTCCCCTGTTGCGTGTACAATTTAGTGCATCTTTGCACTTTCTCTACGTTGTCAGCATCAGACGCAGGACCGCCACTGTCTCTATTTTTGGGCGGGTGTTTTTTTACAAAACAATCGTCGAGGCCAAGTGCCTGTAAATGTTGTCTAAAAATATCATAGGGTTCAAATCATCTTATGTCTTCAGCATATCTAAGGTTGGAGATGCTAAAGTGTGCTGCGAAATCGTCAATTTTGTTGACGTTTTTCAACACAAACTCCCCTATTTTCCAAGGCAGAGGAATGAATTGTTTTTTTTTCTTCCTTTGGAACAAATGGAACCAGTGGCTGTATTGACGTGCTACTTTTGCAATAAAAATTATGTCCGTAATGTGACATGGAAGGAGAGCAGGTTGTTCCATGGAGCCAAAAATTCTTATGACATTGTAATTATCCAAATGTTGGAGTGTCCCCTTTTTGTCCAAAAAACTAGTTGCATGTTCATATATGCGGGGAGCATATTCTCCTAACAACAAAACTTTGATAGCAGATAGGAAGCCATTAAAAACCTCATAAAAACAGTGGTAAGCCTTGTGCTTCCACAAGGCCTGGTACCATAACATTACTAGGTGGAATTCACAGTTGACATTCTTGGACAGAGACAGTTGCGAAAATCGACAGGAATGTGCTATTGCAAAAACTAAATAGGATGACATATAAAACTTCTTTTCCCTTTTGTACCTTGACAACTGGGAAGAGATTTCATAGGAAATTAACATGCCCCAATCAAAAATGGCTTGTTCGTTGACTATGAAATACAAAATATAAAGAGTCATGAAGGAAACAGTACCTGTGGACTCATGTCTCGTTATTGTTGTAAACAACCAGGCAATTTCGTGAAATGGATTTTTAAATGAACTAACCTGCATGCATGTAATATCTTCAGGAACTAGATTTGGGTTTTCCAAAAAAAGGGGCAAGAGGTCCAATCCGTTATTATGCTTTGCTAGGAACTGTTTGCAATCTTCTCCTTTGAACGTCAATGTTGGCTCGGGCAATTTCAGCATCTGGCGGAAGACCTGAGGTGACAAAGAAACAGAAGAGCAGTTGTGCAGTGGAATAATTCTTTTCTCTGCAATATATTTATCGACACACTAAGAGACCAGGTCCTTACAGTAAAAAACCTCAAGGACACAGCCTGCATGAGCAATCCCGGAGGTCCAAATTACTTGGTTCTCTGCGGCAAAGGTTGAGTAATAAGAAAATGCCCTGGACCAGTGGAAGTTTTGGTGCTCACGCCTGAAGATGTTCACTGTATCTTGAAAAAACTGGTGTTGAGTTGATGCCATAGGTTTTGTGAGAAGGTTGCTTTGCTGCAGATGATGGTTTAAATGAATAGTTAGAGTGAATAATGTAACTTTTTGCTAAATCTTGGTTAAATTCTTATGATTGGGAAAGCTCCTCGAGCCTTTCGCTGAGTAATGACAATCTGTATTGGTGGTGCATGATGAAATGTTAGCAGTAAAGTTTATTTATTGCATATTTAGAAATGTGAAGGTGGCGGGTACGACGAAGAGCAATTAAGGAATGGAGGTTTCATGAACATGCGAAGGCCATGCCATGTGAACGAGATTTCATGATTTTGAAATGAACACTCGGAAGGAATAATATAATCCCCCCCCACAAATTTTGGTTTAATGCGCATGAATACGATATGTCCTTGAGTATTTCGCCCATCAATGACAATATATACAGTTTCTGCATGATGACCTATTAGAATTAAATGTCAGTAATTCCATATTTAGAAACAAGATATATATATATATATATATATATATATATATATATATATATATATATATATATAACTTTTTTATTTTCTTTTATTATAGACAAGTGCAAAGGTGACGGAGACGGCAGAGAGCAAGAAAAGAATGGGAAGCTCTAAAAAGAGGTCGGATGAGATTCAAAAAAGGGTTGCGGGGATAGTCAGGATAGACGAGTGTTGCACAGAGAAATTTCATGTTTCGGAAGAGATCATGATGGGGCAGTTCAACGACCGGTTTGTATATTTGCGGAATTCCTGCAAAGTGGCTAAGTATGGAATAGGGAAATTGCTAATTGCATGCGTAGCAATAAGATATTATATATAATTTCCAACTGCTAATTGCAAAGGGGCGTGAGCACAAGAAACAACGACTACGAACTGAATATATCTTGAACCCGCCAAACCGACGATTCCCCAAATAAATTTGAAGAAATGGCGAAGTATGGAAAGCAGACAGATGGGCTTCAAAATGGGGTGACAATAGTTCAACTAAATATGCGAGGACCAGATGGTTAAATTGTATTTCTCGAAAGTTTTCAGTGCAAAAATGTGAACCACGGAAAAGGGCATGATAGGTGGACTGTAATACGGAAAAGGGTATGATCTAAGAACGGTTGCAAATTTGTATATCTGTCAATTTGTATATAGCGGAGCTACGAATATTGTTTGTAGGTCATGGAAAAGTATAAGTGCAATGTTGACTTGACCAACGCGCAAGTCCGCCTGTCAATTTGTATATGGCGGAACTCTGGGTGCTAGTTGTGGGACAGGGAACAATAGAGGGTCAATTTAAAGAAAGGGGAAGCAGTCATTGGAAACGCGTGAATCCGCGAAGCTGCCGAGCAATGCATTGTGGGGAAAAAAATGACTGACTAATCAGGAAGAGAAACTAGAGGGAATAAAAGAGTGGGAAAATAGAAAGATGGAAGGTAGTTTTCGTAAGCATGAATTGGTTTCAAAGAAGCCCCATTGTTCGAAAACCATGATCTACTAATTCTCAAAAAATGTGTTGTTGAAGATTACATTTTATTGCAACATGCGTGTGCAGCTATGTTCTTGATACATTATTCCATGACTGTAACATATCAACTTAACTACTAAACTTCCTTTTGTACTAATTGCCAGCAAATGATTTATTGAAGATTAGATTTGATTGGAACGTGTGGGTGTGACTATGTTCTTGATACATTCTTCCATTAGTGCAACATATTAACTCAAGTATTAGACTTCTTGGATTATGGGTTGTTAGCATTAAAACTTAATAATTGCATGTCTAGAAACAAGAATAACGATTTTGCTGCAACATTGTACATTGGTATTAGTAAACACAAGATCAAAGAAGAACAAGAGCACCAAACCATGCCAATTAGAACATGTGTTAAACCCAGAAAAGAGGCAGCAATGAAGAGTCCAAGGAAAAAAAAAATAATAGCAAATCCATTTAAAAAAATAATAAAAACATCGAGTACTATACATCTATGCTTAGAAATTGGACCCAGTTCCTCAGGCCAAAACATTGAAGGTATCTCCGACAAACACAGGCACGGGTTCCACAGTATGCAAGATCCTTGGATTTTTCTCCTCGATGAATCATGCTCTGTTGAAATTGATATTTTTCAGAAACTTTCCCTGAGGAAGAAGACAAAAATGGTTGCAGGGCAAGTGGAATAGCCTTTAGCTGAAACCGCCTCTGAATAGTCCAAAAACATTCAGTAGCACAGCTTGCATGTGCAATTCCAGAGGCCGAAATTAGTCCATTATGGGCAGAAGGAGATGACTAGTAGGAAAATGCGTTGCAGCAGCGAGAGTTTTGGACCTGATGCCCGAAAATGTTAAACACTATTTTTTTAGCTTGAAATATATCTCTGGGAGCATCAACATATCATTGCTTTACAGTGAAACTCTTCCACCCAGAACAGACTAATTTGGAACTCTGGAGTTCCTACTTTCGCGATGCAAAGTGGTTGTTGCGTTCACCGTCGATTTCTTTTTTGAAACTCCTTCTGGTGTTGTCATGACTGCGATCACCGAGCCGGGAAGGTCCGTTCATTATGGTTGATTTCAATTTGGGCCCAGGAGTGGGAATATTCTCTTCATTGCCATCATCCATTTCCATATCATCGTCCATCAGATCATCTTCTTCCGGCTCAGAATTCATGGCATCAACTTATGGGATAGCCATGACTGCAACTGGGCAGGTTCTCTGAGCAGCCAGGGTTTCCATGGAATTTTTTGGCTTGAAATATATCTCTCGATGTACCAAGGGACCATATCCTTTTTTTCTCCTGGGCGGAGGGCGATGAATAGTAAGAATATGCCCTGGAATAGTGGAACCTCTAGCCATCATGCCCCAATGTGTTTACTGTGTGTGGAGAGAACTGTTGCTAGAAGTTATTAAGAATTTTCGTTTTCTTGAGACGATGTTTGAAATGAAAATTGGGGAGGGATAATATAACCCTCTGCAAATTATGGTTTAATGCGTATCAATGGAATATCTCCTCGATCCTTTCACTGATCAATGACAATTTCCAGGGTTTGTGCAGAATGAGTTGTGACCATCACAACTCACTAATTGCACAATTAGAAAAAAGTGCGAAGGTGGCGGTGACGGCGAAAAGAGATTAAGAATTAGAAATTTCTTAAAACCACCAACCCGTCGACGCACAAAAAAAAAAGATTGCGTCGCCTTTGAATTAAATACTTTGAAAGGACATGCATGTGCACAAATCTTAGTTTAATTTGTACTAATGACAAATCTTCTTCAGATTTCTGGACATTAATGACAATTCTAACGGTTGTTGCAGGATGGTTACTAGCATTAAATCTTAATTATTTCATATCTGGAAAAAAGTACGAAGGCAACGGCGATGGAAAAACCGATTCCAAGAAATACCAAATTATGGAAAGTGGTTAGGTGGGTTACAAAAGAAAAAACAACAGAAGATATACCCAGGAGACGTGAAGGGCCGATGGTTCTCGGCCTGGCGGGCAGAAAATTGAGCCTCTATTGTTCTGTGTCCTACAAATAACACCTACACTTCCACGATATACGAATTCACAGGCGGACTTGCGGGTTGGTTGGTTCAACATTGCACTTTTTTTGTCCTTAGCGACTCCATATTAATTCCATATTTAGCCACTTTTTTGGATTGGGGGTTCTCGGGCTAGCGGGCAAAAAATTGGGCATCTATTGTTCCGTGATCTACAAATAACACTGACAATTCTGCGATATACAAATTCAGAAGATGACCTGCGGTAAATTATTAGTGTTAAATATTTATACTGCAAAATTTAATTAGATGAGAAATTTTGTACAATATGGTCTGCTGAGTGATATAAAAGTATTTTGACAAATGATAAATACATAGTAAACATGTACTTTTATAAAGTATGGACATGAGATTTTATAGAACATATGTGAATCCCTCATTCCATACTTGGGCACTTTTTGTTTCGAGCGTTCATAGCCTGGCCGACTGAAAATTGAGTATCTATTGTTTCGTGCTCTACAAATAGCACCTACAGTTTTGCGATATACAAATTGACAGTGACACTTGCGGAGATGAGTCTCTATATAAAGTATAAACATGAGATTTTATAGAGCATATGTGGATCCCTCATTCCATACTTAGGCACTTTTTTGATTGCGGGTTCGCAACCTGGCGGGCTGAAAAAAGAGTCTCTATTGTTTTGTGTCCTACAAATAGCACCCCGATTGCCGCGATATACAAATTGATAGGAGGACCTATGGGATACTTGGCTAAACATTGCATTTGTATTGTTCTAGAACATATGTGGATCCCTCATTCCATACTTGGGAACTTTTTGGACTGCGGGTTCGCGACCTGGCGGGCTGAAAATTAAGTATCTATTGTTTTGTGTCCTACAAATAGCACCTACACTTTCACGATATACAAATTGACACGCGGACTTGTGGACATAGTCTCTATATAAAGTATGGAATGAGATTTTATACAACATATGCGGATCCCTCGTTCCATACTTAGGCAGTTTTTGGATCGTGGGTTCGCAGCCTAGTGGGCTGAAAATAGATTCTTTATTGTTCTGTCTCCTACAAATAGCACCCAGACTTCCGTGATATACAAATTGACAGGTGGACTCGGGCTAGTTGGATGAACATTGCACTTTTATTGTCCTGTAGCGATCCCGTATGAATTTCATAGTTAGCAAATTTTTTTGATCGGGGGTTCTGGGGCTGGCGGGTTGAAAATTGGGCTTCTATTGTTCTGCGTTGTACAAACACATTGTTCTAGAACATATGCGGATCCCTCATTCCATACTTGGGCACTTTTCAGATCGCGGGTTCGCAACTTGACAAGCTGAAAATTAAGTATCTATTGTTCTGTGTCCTACAAAGAGCACCTAGAATTCCGCGATATACAAATTGACACGCGTACTTGTGGACATAGTCTCTATATAAAGTATTGAATGACATTTTATACAGCATATGAGGATCCCTCATTCCATACTTAGGCAGTTTTTGGATCGTGGGTTCGCGGCTTGGCGGGTCGAAAATAGAGTCTCTATTGTTCCCTCTCCTACAAATAGCACCCAGACTTCCATGATATACAAATTGAAAGGTGGACTCGAGCCGGTTAGCTAAACATTGCACTTTTATTGTCCCATATTGATCCCGTATGAATTTCATATTTAGCGAATTTTTTTTATCGGGGGCTCTGGGGCTAGCGGGCTGAAAATTGGGTCTCTGTTGTTCTGCGCTGTACAAACACATTGTTCTAGAACATATGCGGATCCCTCATTCCATACTTGGACACATTTTGGATCGCGGGTTCGCGACCTGTCGGGCTGAAAATTAAGTATCTATTGTTATGTGTCCTATAAACAACACCTAGACTTCCGTGATATACAAATTGACACGTGGACTTGTGGACATAGTCTCTATATAAATTATGGAATGAGATTTTATAGAACATATGCAGATCCCTCATTCCATACTTAGGTAGTTTTTGGATCGCGGGTTCGCGGCCTGCCAGGCCCAAAATAGAATCTCTATTGTTCTGTCTCCTACAAATAGCACCCAGTCTTCCATGATATACAAATTGGCAGGTGGACTCGGACTGGTTGGTTGAACATTGCACTTTATTGTCCTATAGAGATCCTGTATGAATTTCATAGTTAGCAAATTTTTTTTGATCGGGGGTTCTGGGGCCGGCGGGATGAAAATTGGGCTTCTATTGTTCTGCACTGTACAAATACATTGTTCTAGAACATATGCGGATCCCTCATTCCATACCTGGGAACTTTTTGGATCGTTGGTTCGTGACCTAGCGGGCTAAAAATTAAGTATCTATTGTTCCGTCTCCTACAAATAGCACCTAGACTTCCGCGATATAAAAATTGATACGCGGACTTGTGGATATAGTCTATATATAAAGTATGGAATGAGATTTTATAGAGCATATGTGGATCCCTCATTCTAGACTTAGGGAGTTTTTGGATCGTAGGTTCATGGCCTGGCGGGCCGAAAATAAAGTCTCTATTGTTCCCTCTCCTACAAATAGCACCCAGACTTCCGCAATATACAAATTGATAGGTGGACTCGGGCTGGTTGGCTAAACATTGTACTTTTCTTGTCCCGTAGCGATCCCGTATGAATTTCATATTTAGCGAATTTTTTTGATTGGGGGCTTTGGGGTTGGTGGGCTGAAAATTGGGGCTCTATTGTTTCACGTTGTACAAACACATTGTTCTAGAACATATGCAGATCCCTCATTCCATACTTGGGCACTTTTTGGATCGCGGGTTCCCAACCTAGCGGGCTGAAAATTAAGTATCTATTGTTCCATGTCCTACAAACAACACCTAGACTTCCGTGATATACAAATTGACATGCAGACTTGTGGACATAGTCTCTATATAAAGTATGGAATGAGATTTTATACAACATATGCGGACCCCTTATTCCATACTTAGGCAGTTTTTGGATCACGGGTCCGCAGCCTGATGGGCCGAAAATAGAGTCTCTATTGTTATGTCTCCTACAAATAGCACCCAGACTTCCGTGATATACAAATTGATAGGTGGACTCGGGATGGTTGGCTGAACATTGCACTTTTATTGTCCCGTAGCGATCCCGTATGAATTTCATATTTAGCGAATTTTTTTGATCGGGTCTCTGGGGCTCGCGGGCTGAAAATTGGGCCTCTATTGTTCCGCGCTGTACAAACATCACCCACAACTCCACAACATGCAAATTGACAAACGGACATGTGGGCTGCCTGGCTCAACATTGCAGTTTCATTGTTCCTTATCCTCTGAATAACACTCGGAGTTCCGTGATATACAGATTGATAAATGCACTAGAGGGCTAGCAGGTTCAAGTTTTCCATTGTTTACATATGCTAACCCCTATCAACTATCTAACATATCTAAAAACATTATTTTCAATACTAAATTATTAATAATAATTTTTTATATTGCAGAATTTAATTAGACGAGAAAGTTTGTACAATCTGGTCGGGCAACTGATATAAAAGTTTTTCGACAAACGAGAAATACATAGTAAACATGTACTTTTAGAAAGTATGGACAAGATATTTTATAGAGCATATGCAAATCCCTCGTTTCATACTTGGGCACTTTTTGGATCGTGGGTTCTCAGCCTGGCGGGCTGAAATTTGAGCCTCTTTTGTTCTGTGTCCTACAAATATCACCCAGACTTCCGTGATATACAAATTGAGAGGTGGACTTGTGGACTCCATGTCTAGCGGGTTCAAGATTGCAATTGTTTAAAGATGGTCATCCTATCTAACTTCATCTAAAAACATGATTTTCAAATACAAAAATATTAATATTAACTATTGTTATTGTACAAGTGAATTACATTAAATTATTAAAGGATGTTAAATTGCTTATAATAAAATGAAGGAAACAAAAGTTTTTTTTTTTTTTAATTCTATCACCGCAAGCATACCAAGGACAAATTTAAATTTTAAGGCCCTCTTGTTCATATGATAGAACAATTTCACTCCACACAATATATATTTGTTGATTTCAAATTATTCCAGGATATTAATTTTACCAAGTTCACCGAATAAGCAAAAATGCCAAAACAATGACCAATTTGAATTTTAAGACCCTCTTGTTGGTATGATACGATAGTTGCACTTTGCACACTATATATTCGTTGATTTCAAATTATTTCAGAACAATAATTTGATCAAGTTCATCGATCAAGGAAATCTGCTAAAGCAAGTCACATAGTACATTTGTGTCACAGTGCCATAGAAATTATCAGGTGGATCTGTGTCCCAGCTGGCTAAAAAGAATCAATTATATTGTTCTGTGTCCTCCAAAGAACAGCTGGAATTCCATGGTATACAAATTGACAGAAAAAGAAGATAACCAAGAACCAACCATACTTTAAACAACCCACAAGCAAGTTCCCAGAAGGTTCCATAGCGCAGAACCCATCGACCTTTGCACCAAACAATTTGATATACAAAGAAAAGATATCGCAACATTCGTTTTCTCTTGAAACGAACTTTCATTTGGATGTTGAACAAATATTACAGAGAGACACGAGGTATTTTCGTTTCCTCCCAAACTTTGATATAATTCTTTTTCCCTTTCTTCAGCCGATATGAAAAATTGCATTGTCCTCATTTAAGGTGAATTTGCTCTGTATCCAAAGCTGTCATAGTATGTAGACACTGCTTGCCTTTTTCTGTAGATACGTTTCATACGAAAACTCTGCCAACTCAGGAAGCACATTTTGTAACAGAGGCTGCCTAACCATACAATGCATGGTTGTGTTGCCCACGGTTTGGATAACATCATTGACGCAATGTCCATAAATATATGGACATTTTTCACTGCATCGTAGACAATCAATCATATCATCACTTATCAAAACGGAGGCAGAAGAAGGAGAATGGAATTTTGCACATATAGGCTGAAAGGGGGCCGAGTACACATTGGCTGCAACTAAAAGACCTTCAAATTGGGAACGCAAGCAAATGAATTAATACATTGAACAATATAATACACAACTGCACCCCCCCCCCCTTTAAAACAAAAAGAAAAAAATTAAACCGGTGCATAAATTTGTTTAAGGCTATTTCTAAAAGCAAAGTGAAGATGATTTTGTGAATGTATACGCACAACAATTGTAGAGCTAGCTAGTTTCTCCATATCCTTTACTATATATGCTCGCAACTTTGTTACAAACGTTGCCTAGGTTGTCCGAAAGATCCTTTCTCTAGCATTCTTCTTCTTTGTTATATTTTTGAACAACATAAGTGGAATCTTCCCTCTATGCAATTGATGCTCCATTGATGAAAACAAATCTGAATACGTATTGAACAATTGTAGCTGCAACATAGAACAGTGCAATATTTGTGTAACTTATCTGACATGCATGTAGACGTAAAAGTAAAGAATAAAACTGAATATGAAAAGCGGTACCATTGCCTTGTCGTTGTTTGACTCTCCATCCTTTATATGGAGAATGTGTTGCGACCCAAATTTTATCGCCAGTGTTAGAGCAGCCCCTATCGTTATGATTAGGTAAATATCAGTGCTCTGTGCAAGCTGGCTGATAGTCGAGTCCGGGAGGAAGCGATATTCTGAACAAATAGCAGGAATTTTTTTCCACAACGTTTGTTTCGTTGAGCAAAATAATTCGATCACAATCACCACAGTCATATACTATTTTGGTCAATATATTAAAATTTGTAATGGATATCCCATTACGCGACAATATCTTTTTTGCATGTTTCTGCACAAGTTGTGGAGGAACAGTCAGTGTCACTGTCATCATGGCATCCTTGTCTGTCATATCAGCATGCATAATGGATCTACTTTTGCTTACCTTGTCCAAGTAGGTGGTATAGACAACTATTATGTCCCCGACAAACACTTGTCCAGTTTGGCGGCTGTTCAAGCCCTCTATTGACAATACTTTGGATGTCACAACTCTAGACCTGATGACATTTTTTGAACAAGAAAACTAAAGTGAATGCTAGTGTGCTACAAGTACACGTATAGTTTTGATGAACTATGGACCCACAGTTTCGCAACCACACCTCTTAGTCTGTGGATCATGCAGCACGTTCGACGTCTAGCTTGTACTTGTTGATACTTCTTGCAAGCTACAAACCATGTATTGCAGATGGCATCAACATATCCGCCATGCCATAGATGAATATATAGCCCAGGAAATTTGTTTAGTAAACATAGTAAGAGCAGAGCGTATGCAACTTTACCTTTGGCCTTGTCGATTTGTCGATGTCTGGGATGACTGACTACTCATGGTCGTGTCACTAGTCCAATTTTTTATGATGCAAGCATGTGCAGATGAACATCAAGACTAAACAAATATATGCATTGTATATTGTCCATCGGAAGGACCAAATAACCGTAAAACTGCATGGATCTTAATTTTTTAACTGGAGAAATGTTTAACAGTAAACAAGGCATGACCGCGGGCCACCATGGCCAATTTGTATATCGTGGACCCCCGGAACCCAAGGGAGAAAATTTCAACCTGCCAACCTGGCACTCGCAATCGAGAAAGTGGGTAACTATGGAATAAGGTAGAAGCAGGACCACATATGTCAGTCTGTTAGTCTGCCAACCCGTGCACGAAGGAATTTTCAGAAACCACACTAAGCAAATGAATTAGAAAACAAAAGGGATAATAGAAAATGGAAAAAGTAGAAATAGGGAGCACATAAATGCCCATTACTGTGAAGTCATCGTTTTCAAGTCTAATATTATATGCTCCCACCCGGTTTGTATATTTAATTTACCAGTACACTTGGTATACCTTTTAGAATATTGTACCACAGAACCCTCTACTGCTGCACAAAAGAATTCATCTCCCTGTCCAAGCAACCTATTTTTTCCAAGGCAGCAAGGCCGAAGATGCAATCGACACGAAGGCAAATTAGTATGAAAACAAACATCTAAAAGAAAAAGAAACAGGTCTATTTACCCGCTAAAGAGTCCTTCGTCTTGTCCAACCATTCTGTTTGTTTAAATGCAGCAATGCAACGCAAACATAATAGACATGAACTATCTTAGTATGCAGGAACGTATGTAACCAAGATAACTTACCATGTAGGAAGGCAGGAAACTAGCTTAACACATATACAAACCATAAATGAAATACAAAACAACGCAATATGAAACAACAATACAAGCATGCACCTTTCTATATCCTCTTCAGCCGATGCACTCAAGACTCCCTCCTTCTCTTCAGCTACTCTGTTTGTTTCAATGTGGGAACCCACAAAATTTAATGAACATCAATGGAAGTTGGTATTCACCGGAGAACAAGCAATATGTACATACAACAAAACTGACTCAATGAACAATCTACAAAGGCAGAAACATGAACCTTTGCGCTTCTCTATCCATGGCTGTAAACGTGTAGATTTTTTTTCCCTGGCCAAAATATATTATAAGGCACAAAATATCACGCAATTGCATGGCCGTAGCTAAACTATTTCTGGATTTCCCTGGCAATTTATCCAGATATTCCCTTTAACCATGTTCTTTATCCCCTACACAGACTGTTGTGCCCACGATACAGGTTCTCAATTTTCCATGGAAAACTACCCAAACATGCTTCCAGACATGAAAATATAATCTTGCAGAATCTTTGTTGCACATATCATATGTCAAGAACAACACAAATTGTATTGTGCGCACACCAGTCTATGTAGAGGAGAAAGAACATGTCATGTCATATCCGCAGATATGACCATACATGGTTTATAAATGTTGCCTGCATACATATTCTTTATTCCAACAAAAAAACAACGGATATTGTAACTTCACATGTAATCCTCGAATAATTTTGCATGCAACTATTTTCTTTCATGGCAGGACTCGAGCACCGGGAAAATATCACAGAATAACAGATATCGATCTCGGCAGACATGGAAAATAACACAACTACATATCGACTGGTGGGGGCAGGGGCTGAACACCGTAAAGCGCCCCCAAAAAACAATAATAATCCAAAAAAAAAGAAAAAAAAAAAGCTCCAACCACCATCGTTGCACCCCAACCCTGTAAGGCCGAATCAAACAAAAGAAACCAGCAAGGAACAAACTAGTGAGAATGCACGAACAGGCCGAACTACACCCCCAGGGCCCCAAAGCACAAACCCTAGCAAAACAAATAGAACCAACGAACCAATAAGAACCACCGAGCCAGTGAACAACATATTTATTCCAATGATTACGAAACTGCAGCCCAAGCAGAAAAGGGACCAAAAACATACAAGGAACATGCGACTACAAATAAGCAAACATTCTTACTTGGAAATTGCAAACACTGAACAACAAGCACGGAATACAAAATGAAACTATGGCATCGAAACTTACTCCGAAACGATAAAATGCGCAGGTCAAATCGCAAGTGAAACAACAATAAGCAGCAACCGAGAAAATAATGAAGAACCACTCACTGAACCAGTAAACAATGTATGTAGCTTCAAAGATTACGAGGATGAAACATACAATGCCAACAACCGACAAACCAACGAAGAATAAGCACTCACCGAACCAGTAAACAATGTATGTAGCCTCAATGACAGAACAAGGATGAAACATACAATGGTTATTGAAGACTTTGCAAATTCACTGCAACTGTATAGAAAATTTCGAGGAAAAATGTACTCTAAGAACTGTATTTACATAAACATTTAAGACTCTCAGGCTGTCTAAGGACCTCACGGTATGCAAACATTTAAGCTATCAGGGGTGTTGGAGGACGTCGCGTCATGTAAACATTTACGCTGTCGGGCCTATTGAGGCATCTTAGAATAAGTGTCAATACATTTCAAGAAATATACATCCGCCAAAGACCCTATAAACTTTGGAACTCTCAATCACTACAAAGCTTGGATATCAAAACATTTCAATATGCTTAGTACATGTTGTAATGTTCCTAACTTGGCTAGTCTAGGAAATGTTGCTAATGTGTGTGTAGGATCAAAGGTTTACAACATATAAATGATCATAAAAATAATAAACGTGACAAAGGACTGCAAAGTTTGTATTATGATATCTCTGTGGATTACAAAATGGCCGAATGCGGCTAAATAAACTGACAATACTTGACTAGATCAACAGACAAAGGATCTTAGTCGGAATACAAATAAGCAACTGCGGTTGAATTAAATAACAACACTCAGCTAGATCAAAAGACAAAAGGATCTTAGCTGGAATACAAATAAGAAACTAAAAGATAATACCCAGAATATGGGAGCACCGTGGAATCAATGAAGAATGATGGAAGACCTGGATGATCTTCCCGGTGACTAGGGTGTGTCTTTCAACACCGAAATCAACCAACGGGTGTCTTCCTCCTAGAATACACTGAACTATCTCTCTTGAGATGCGCCTCTTCTCCTCAATGACAAGTCATAATCTGCATAATGATGAATTAGGTCGCTGACCCTTCCTGTATAGCTTTCCAAAACCCTAAATCATGTTGAAACCCTAATTCACTGTTGACTTCCAAAACCCTAAATCATGCTGAAACCCTAATTCACTGTTGACTTCCAAAACCCTAAATCACTGCTTAAACCCTAATTCACTGTTGACTTCTATTTTTATCTCATAATGACTTAAAAGCGCTTTTAACCCTTTTTAGCTCAATATCACTTTCTGAATATAACACCTTTCACTAGAGTGACCTCTAGTAACCCTGTTTACCCCTCTTTGGCCCTGGCTATGGTCTAACAAGGTGGTTTAGATCATTAAGCCTCCTCTCTGGAGCTCCTATTTGGAAAGGGACATTACAGTCTTCCCTTCCCGAAATTGCTTGTCCTCAAGGAATACCAGTCCAAGGTGATGCAACACTTGCTTGCTCTCCCAAGTAGAGTCCTCTACTGGAAGCCCTCTCCATCTGATCAAACACTCTCTGATAACCCTGTTCCTCAGTTTCCACTGCCAGAACTCCAAAAACTCCTCTGGAACTAACTCCAACTGTCCCTCCTCATCCAACGGGGGAAGCTCCTCTGATGTGCTAATGAATTGTCCCACTGCCTTTTTGAGGCAAGACATGTGGAACACGTTATGAATCTTGCTCCCATCTGGAAGCTCTAGCTCGTAAGCAACCTCGCCTACTCGACACATGATCCTGTAAGGACCATAAAATATGGGTTTGAGCTTCTCGACCCCACTCTTCTTTAGAGATGAATGTCTGTAGGGTTGGAGTCTCAAGAAAACCAAATCTCCAACCTCAAAGTTGCGCTCTATCCTGTGCTTGTCCGCACTTATCTTCTGTCGGTTTTGTGCCGTCTGTAGGTTCTCTTTTAACAACTTGAGAATCTCCTGACTCTCTATGATCCAATCTTTGGCCTTGGGAGCTCTGCTCTCCCCGAAGACCAAGTCTACCAAAGTGGGACCATCATATCCGTACAATGCTCGGAAGGGTGTCATACCAATGGACATGTGGAAGGTGGTGTTGTAGCAATGTTCTTCTAAATGTAACCACTTTACCCACATTCTATGTTGTCCTCCTACATAGTTTCTCAAATACCCTTCAACTGACTTGTTGACAATCTCGGTCTGCCCATCTATCTGAGGGTGATAGCTGGTGCTAGGTGTCAACTTTGTCCCCACCAACTGAAACAACTCTCTCCAAAACGTCCCTATGAACCAACTGTCCTTGTCACGGACGATGTTCTTCGGCAACCCATGAAGTCTGAAGAACTCCCTGAAGAAAAGATCGGCTACCTAAACTGCATTGTACTCTGTCGATATGGTGTAGAAGTGAGAAAACTTGGTCAATATGTCGACCACTACATAGATACAGTCCTTACCCTGGACCTTGGGTAGACCCGTGATGAAGTCCATAGATATACTCTCCCATTTTTTCTCTGGAATGGGGAGTGGCTGAAGTAGCCCTGCTGGAAGAGCATGATTTGACTTGTTCTGCTGGTAAGTCACACACTCACTGATGTGTCTCATAATGTCATGTTTGAGGCCCTTCCATGAGAACCTCTCTCTGATCTGTCTGTAGGTTTTGAAAAACCTTTGATGGCCTGCTAGAGGTGAATCATGAACTGCAGTGAGGATCTTCTTCTTAAGCCCTGAATCTGGCACCAAGTAGACTCTATCCTTGTAAAATATGACATCGTCAATGACCCTATACCAATCATCATGTATCTTCCCATCCATCACCTCACAAGCGAACTTGTTCTTGGAATATTCCACTAACAAGTGGGATTTCCAATCTGCTGAAATATCCATCAAAGAACATGCCACAGGTCTCCTCGATAGTGCATCAACCGCAATGTTCTTCTTCCCCTTGAAATACTCTATGTCAAAGTCGAATGCCTGTGCCTTCGTCACCCATTTTTTTTGGTGCTCACTGAGGTCCTTCTGCTTAAGGAAATACTTCAAACTATTGTAATCGGTCTTGACCACGAATTTGCTGCCCACCAAATATTGTTTGAACTTGGTCAAGGCATGCATGATTGCCAACATTTCCTTGTCATAAATGGAGTACAACCTCTCAGGTTGACTAATCTTTCAGCTCTCGAATACAATGGGGTGTCCTCCCTGCATCAAAACTACACCGATCCCTTCCCCGGATGTGTCACACTCTAGTACAAATGGCAACATGAAGTCTGGTAGTGCCAACACTTGACAAGTGCCCATGACTTCCTTCATGTGATCAAAGGCTTCCTATGATTTCTCGGTCCATATGAAGGCCCCATGCTTGGTAAGATCTATCAGCGGTGCTCCAAGCTGAGAAAAAGCCCAGACGAACCGCCTATAATAGCTGCATAGCCCAAAGAAGCTCCTCAATTCTGTCACATTCTTGGGTGTCGACCAATCCATAATGGCCCTGATCTTCTCTTGGTGCACCGATACCCCCTGTGCACTGATGATGTGGCCTAAGTAAAGAAGATCTGTCATACCAAACTCGCACTTGGAATCTTTGGCATATAATGATTGTGCATCCATGATGCTCAATACCTCATCCAGGTGCCTCATATGCTCTTTCCATGACCAGATATAGATCAAGATGTCGTCGAAGAAAACAAACACTGATTTCCTTAACTGATCCCTGAATATATGGTTCATGCAAGACTGGAATGTAGCAGGTGCATTGGTTAGCCCAAATGGAATAACCAGGAACTGGAAGTGTCCAAAATGACATCCAAATGTCATCTTCTCTATGTCTTGCTCTCGAATGTTGATCTGATGATATCTAGAGCGTAGATCAATTTTTGAGAAGAAAACTGCCCCATGCAGTTCATCCATCAACTCGTCAATGCGTGGGATAAGATATCGGTCCTTGATGGTTTTCTTGTTCAAGGATCAGTATTCAATGCACATCCTCATGGTGCCATCCTTCTTCAGAACTAAGACAACTGAAGAAGCAAATGGGTTGTTGCTCGGTCTGATGTGTCCCATCGCCAGTATTTCCTTGATTTCCTTCTCTATCTCATCCTTGAACCTCCTAGGATGATGATATGGGGGGGTGATAATAGGTTTCCCCCCCTCCTCCAACTCAATGGTGTGCTCAAACCCCCTGTCAGGTGGTCTCCCTGGTGGAATTGCCTCAAAGACCTGCTGATGTCATCCTAATAAATTATCGATCTCTGTATGGTATTGTTGTCGACCTTATGAATCCTTCTGAGTAGTTATCAAGCATTCTGCGACATATGCTACCTCCCCATGTCTGAATATCCTCTCCATCCTCTTGGCTGAAACTGTCCTGGGTGCTCCTGTCGACATACCTTTTAGAACAACCTTCTTCCCATCCTGATCTCTGAATCCCATTTCCAAGGTTTGGTAGTTGGTAGTGATTTTTCCCAAGCTAATAATCCACTAAACTCCTAACACCACATCTGTGTCCGATAGGTCAACCACATAAAATGTGTCTCTCACTGTGTAGTTGCCTAACTTCATCTCTAAGTTTGGAACTCTGTCTAGACACTCCACTGTGTGGCCATCTGGTACCGCAACATCAAACCCCTCAAACTCCTATGTCTGAAGTGCCTGTCTTGATACTAGTGAAGCGTCGATGAAGTTGTGGGTGGCCCCACCATCTATCAGGGAAATTGCCCGTTGCCCCTGAATAATCCCTCTGATACGGAGGGTATCATACCTGGGAACACTAGAAAGGGTCACTATGATTCCTCCCTTTTCTAGTTTCCTCCTGTTAGCCTTCTCTGGTGATTGTGGGACTACTGGAGGATGGGCTCCTGCCGGTGTTGGTGGTCTACGGGGAGGCTGCTCCTCTGCTGGTGCTGGCTCCTCCTATGAACTAGTGGATCCACTGTCTTGCTCCTCCTCCTCACTGTCCACGCTGTCTGTTGCTACCTCAATATAATGAATCTCTCCCTTGCCCATGCACCTATGGCCTAGGACCCAAGGATATCTGCAACTGAAGAAAAGTTTCTTCCTCATAAGCTCTCACCTAGTCTCATCATCCAACTTCTCCTTTCCCTTCCATTCTCTCTGTAATGGCTTCCTGTCTCGATCCCTCTGGGGCACAAATGGTTTGGAGAAAGTTTTAGTCTTTGGCACTGAGTCTGCCAGATCTCGAGTGCGAAGGATGGCATCCTGCAAAGTGGGAGGCTTGTATGTCTTCACCCATCCTCTCAAAGGCTCTATGAGTCCTTCTGTGAATAGCATGATTAACCTAGGATCTGATATATTTGTCACTGCCACGGCTACCCGCTGAAACTCTGTGATGAACGCCTCTGTTGTGCCAGTTTGTCTCAACTGGGCTAGATCCCTGAAGTGTATCTCGGGATCCTTCCTGTCAAACCTGTCCATGAGCCTATCTGTAAACTCCCTATAAGAGGTGATGCGACTGTGACCCAATGTCACCAGTCCATGATACCACCACTCGTGTGCCTCACCCTCCAAGTGTAAGGTCGTGAAACTGATGGCCTTTGTGTCGGTCATCTTGTTGATCTTGTAATACATGTCTAGCTTCTGTACCCAAGATCTGGCGGTGTATTTGGACGATCCGTCGAAAGAAGGGATGGTGAGTTTCCCAACTTTTCGGATGAAATTGAGGTTATACCCCTGCTGCTATTGTGGTCCTCCACTTTGCGGCTTTCTAGGGTGGTTCTTGAGTCAGAGTCCACAGTACTCAACTAAGTTCATGTCTTGATGGAAGTCATGACCCAATGTTGCGTACTCCCTCCTATACTCTGCAATGTCATCGACATGAGTGGGTGGCCTCTGTGCTATCGGTGGCGATGCTGCTACCGGGGGTGCCCTCTGGAAAGTGGGAAATAAGGGTCTGCGAATCCTAATCACAGAGGTGTATGTGCGAGAGGGTGACTGGGCTCTACTGCCTGCTCCCGAGTTCCCCTGTGCTGCATGCGAGACTTGTGTATCTGGGGTGCCCACTCTAGCCAATCTATCAACCACCTATGCCAACGACTGAGACATGGTATGTTGACTAGCTAACATATCGTTGATAACCTGCATGAAAGCTACCTCTGGATCTACGAGGGCCTTGCCACTACCCTCTAGTCGCTCATATCTGTCTCCTAGCATCCTCTCTGCCTTGCGCTCAGCCTCACACTCTTCCCTTCTCTCTACTTCTTTGTGTGCCTCTTCCTCTTCCTCTGAGCTAGGAGGAAAAAGGGGAAAGTCAGGCCTATGCCTTCTTTTCCAATGTCTGTTGTAAGTGACATATTCGTCACCTACGTGTTCACGACCCTCTGGGTCTTCTGCTGCACTCATTGTCTTTAGTTACAGGCTGGCAGGACTAGCTCTGATACCACTGTAATGTTCCTGACTTGGCTAGTCTAGGAAACACTGCTAATGTGTGTGTAGGATCAAAGGTTTACAACATATAAATGATCATACAAATAATAAACGCGACAAAGGACTGCACATTTTGTATTATGGTATCTTCGTGGATTACAAAATGGCCGAATGTGGCTGAATAAACTGACAATACTCGACTAGATCAACAGACAAAGGATCTTAGCCAGAATACAAATAAGCAACTGTGATTGAATTAAATAACAACACTCGGCTAGATCAAAAGACAAAAGGATCTTAGTCGAAATACAAATAAGCAACTAAAAGATAATACTCGAAATATGAGAGCACTGCAGAATCAATAAAGAATGATGGAAGACCTGGATGATCTTCCCGGTGACTAGGGTGTGTCTTTCAACACCGAAATCAGCCAACTAGTGTCTTCCTCCTGGAATACACTGAACTATCTCTCCTGAGATGCGCCTCTTCTCCTCAATGACAAGTCATAATCTGCATAATGATGAATTAGGTTGCTGACCCTTCCTTTATAGCTTTCCAAAACCCTAAATCATGTTGAACCCTAATTCACTGTTGACTTCCAAAACCCCAAATCATGCTAAAACCCTAATTCATTGTTGACTTCCAAAACCCTAAATCACTGCTGAAACCCTAATTCACTGTTGACTTCTATTTTTAGCTCATAATGACTTAAAAACGCTTTTAACCATTTTTAGCTCAATGTCACTTTCTGAATATAACACCTATGACTGGAGTGACCTCTAGTAACCCTGTTTACCCCTCTTTGGCCTTGGCTATAGTCTAACAGGGCGGTTTAGACCATTAAGCCTCCTCTCTGGAGCTCCTATTTGGAAAGGGACATTACACATATCAAAACTTACGGATATATTTGGGTAGCAGAAAATGCTAATACAAACATTCGAACTAATGCTAGCATTAATCGACCTTCAAGTAATATACAAGAAAAATATATGATTAAAACATACTTTCTATGATAAAAACTTTGGATATGTTTCCATATAGTACATTGGGAATAGCAAAGCCGGCAATAAGACCTCCAATCTCTTATCCAATATCAGTACATATATGTTACTTTTTATTATATAAAAATATATGCTTTTAATTCCATAGCTCCAACAATAGGTATTGTGCAAATATTTTGGGTCAAAAGACAAACTAATATGTAGTCAATGCATTATCGATCACTATAGTCCCTCTAACCTACGGTAAGGACTAATAATAGAATAAAAATCATATTTATTTATATACATTGAGCAATATGCCTATATTGTCGACACACTCGAGCACCCCATTTTATCTCGTGCATAGTACAAAACAATTCTTGTATTCATTAATAGCACATTGGAACGCACATTACAACCACATAAAAGGAGGACAATGCTCTTTTACTTATTACGCACATCATAACTATGTATGATAACGAATCATGTGTATGATTGATGATAGAGATGGTGCGCCATAAGTGATGTGGCACACCATTCAGAGTGTGTTGCAAGTGAAATGGTGGACCATTAAGTGATCACTAAAGTGACACATTATGGGTTGTGTGTCATATTAATGAAGGAGAACATTTATGCTAATATAGTTTTAAAGTCATTTTTGGACACTGATTGTTTCCATGTATAACAATGATGGCCAAAAAGTGAAACTTGTGGTTTGAACATTCAATGTACTAGCCAAATAAAACACCAATGTGGTGATAAGTTAAGAGTGTCTATGTATATTTGATAATTAGCTGTATTGAAAGTCAATTTCTTAAAAAGAAAAAAAATTCTATTTATCGCCTATACAAAAACTTATATTAAAAAACTTTATAAATGATATCTTTTGAACATTGGTTTTATAAAAATCTTCACTTATTAAATTGGTTGTTTTTTAATTATGAGATATATTTCATACTAATGTCTGTGGATTGATTTGAGTGGTTGAGTATTGTGAATTACAAGCAAGAGACTAAGGGTTAAGTCTCTCGAATAGTTGCTTCTCTAAATATTATGAATCCTTAAAACGGATACAACAACCTATGCAACTAATGAGAAATGTAAAAGTGTTGAAAAAATATTAAGCTCCCCATATTTACAACCGAAATCAAAATTGTCTTGCATGACTTGTTGAATAATGTTCATGAATTTTTTTAGTCATGTATTGCATGTGCTTGTGAATTAAGAAACCCTATTTTTATATTCCATTATTTTTTTGAAAGTAAACCCTTCTTACAAAAATTGGCAAATCAGATATTAGTTAAGTATATTAGTTATTGTAAAAGTATCTTCCATATTAGTTATCATAAAAGTTCTTATGATTTTCTTATAATAGTTCACCATTACCTTTAAAATAGTTTTCATTTTCAAGGAATCCCAACAATATTGAGGGAATGGTGAATTGAATATATCCATTCATTAAATAATTTGTTACACTATAAATTTCTTCCATTATTAGCTCTTGAGGGGATACAATACACTAGTTGTCAAATTGACTAAATTTTTTCTTATTAACATAATTTGATATCATTCAAAAATCTCATCTATTTCAATGTATAGAATCATTAATATATAAAAGTATTTTTTGATTTGGTAAATTAGAAAAAGTACATTAAAATAAAGAGCACATTATCATTTATTTACTTATTTTTTTAAAAATAAATATAAAAAAAAAATCAACTTATTTTTAATTAATCATTCTTGATTTTGAAAGAAAAACATTAAAACTTATTTAGTATTGATTTTACATTATATTTTTATGTGAGAAACAAACATAATGATCAAATATACAATTGAAAAATGAAAAAAGTACATACATTCTCATTCTCATAATCACTCTTAATTATGCGAGCACTCTTCAAATTGTCATTAGAAATTAAAAATTTCTCACACACCATAAAGAATCAATGAATGGAGTGTTTTAGATTAATTGATTTGTGATATTTCACTAATCACATATCATGATTACCAAATTGAGCATATAATGATGGATTCATAGATGAATTAGTCCAATCTTATCTCGTAAGATTTTAAAAATTAGTTCGTAACATGAATATTATGTTGCTCATCTACTATCCAAAAATTGATATTTTGATAATAGAGATTAGTCTCATATTTTATAATCACATAGTTTTATGATAATCTCCTTGTTAACAAAAGGAATTAATAAAAAATGGATTAAAATGCTTGTAAATTGTTTAGAAATGATTCCACTAAGGTTATAGAATTGTTTTCATTCCATGATTTTAATTTAAATAATCTTGAAGATTCTATACATTTAAGAACATTCATCATTTTGCTAAAACTATTTTCATATAAATAGCTATCTTTAGAGTACTCATGAATGTGATCACATTTGCTTGTTGATAGACTGGAAAGTTTTATGGCCACCAATTAGAACACACAATCTTATTCTTAGGTGTCAAATCTCTATGAATTACTTGGTTTGCAACTCTATAGGTTAGTATATAAGTAAAGCAAAGAGACATTCATAGGCATACAACCCATAAAGGTACACGACTAGTCAAAATTAGAGTGTATGGGCCAACTACTAAGCCACAACCTAGGTTCAAACCTTGGTAGGTATAGAATCCCTTTTGGTCTGTGTGTGAGAGGGAAGGTGTTTGACCTCTCATAGTTTGATTTCCTCCATCGTTAGAGAGAATTAACACATTTTCAATAAACCACATTGGTTTAAGTGGACATTAATATGATACTTTGTCCTTTATTAACACTCATAAAATATAAATATGTTGTGCCCTTCCATGTTTATCTCTAATTATATGGATTTACTCTACTCTACTTATTTCTTGTTACTTTTCTTGACTTCTTTTAACTTTGTCTAACCTTCCCTCAGCCTTGAATTCATGTATCTATTCTCATATGAACCCAACTATTAACCCATTGCCTTTTTTCCTTCTCCCTCCAATTGTTACACGGCCATATCCATTGACTTATCATCTTCTTACCTCTTCTATCCATCTTATTAATATGTGCCTTGACTACTTCTCAGTGTTGTCTCTTCTAATTCCCCTCCTAATTACAACCATTGCGGGACTCCATCCATCATTAAACCTAGTTATTTCTCTATGATGTCCATCTTTGATAACATTTTCTTAGTTCATCTCTAATATCATATTCCACATCACTCTCCATCATAACTTTCCCATTAGAATACATTATCGGTAACCCTATATCTATCCATTGATCTTGATTTATGATAGCTTCCTTGCACTTTACTTTAGATATCTTATCATGACCTAGTATTGGTTTTCATTCCTCGTATTTTTTGTTGCACTACTTCCATTGGAAACCTAACGAACTCTAGGTCTCTCATGATCTCCAAATACTGCTTTGGCTACTTTTCCTAAATACCATCATCTTTTCATTGGACATTTTCCTAGATGCTCCTTCATCAATATTCCCTTATCAAAAAACTAAAGCACAATGTTTTGCACTTAAGTGGTTATCGTTGGATCTACAATCTTACTTTACTTTTTTTTTTGCTCCTTTTGTTATATTCTTGTGAGTTTTTCTAACCTTACTAAATCCTCAACTTCACATATTTATTCTCCTATGAACCCAATTATCCAACTCAATTTATTTATATTCTCCCTTGTTACTCTTCCATAACAATTGACTTCTCATCTTCTTGATTTGTGCTTTGACTAATTCTTATATTTGCCTCTTAGACTTGATCTCCTTCTATCAAAACCACTTTCAAATTTCCTCCATCATCAAAAGTAATTATTTCTCTCTAGTGTCCATATCTGATAAAAATATTTCATAACCCATCTCCTATGTCTTGTTTGAGATCACTCTCCATTAAAACTTCACCTTCAACATTTGCCATTGAAAATCCTATATTTATTCCATGATCTCAATCTCCAATAACTTCCATGTAGTTTGACTCTAACATCCTATCATGACTCACATATGGTCTACATACCATCAAGTAGTTTTTATTTCACTACACATTTTCCATTGAAAATCTTATCTTTATTCCATGATCTCAATCTCTGATAGCTTCCATGTAGTTTGACTCTAACATCATGTCATGACTCACATGCAGTCTACATAAAGTATTTGTTATTGCACTACTTCCATTAAAAACCTTGACTCACATTTCTTTTAATCCTACAAGGACCTATTTTCTTCATATTCAATTTGTTATCTAGGTACCCTTTGGGCAATGCTCAAATGTGCCATGACCAGCTCTCCACCTTGAAAAGATTTATATCTCTGTGATTTTTCATTATAGTCTAAACTATTAGACAACAACTTCTCGTGGACCTATGCAAACACTTGTTGCATTTGCTCGGCAATTGTTTTCGCATTATTACGCTTGGAAATTGCTTTAGCATTATTACGCTCGATGATCTCTATTGGTGAATCCACCAAGTCAATGACTGCTCTTGAATCATGTGCATATACAATCCCTAATTAAAAAAACCTTTGGACTTGTTCACTTTTAAGAATTATATATCTCACTCTATCTACTTGTTTGAGGATGAAATGTAGAGTCCCCCAAAAGTTACTTAACATAGTATTCTTATCGTGTGATTATAATAGGTAGTCCATGCAATGGTACAAAGTCATTGAAGAATGCCTCCAATGGGTGAGAGGTTAGTAACTCAGTCAATTCGAATATCTGTCATTAGGATCAATAATGATCAACCAGTTCTGGAACTGCTATTTTTATCTTGGTTATGTTTGCTTTTGTTTTTATCATTAGTTTTGGACTTAGACAATTGTTTTTTTTATAATAATAATAATAATCTAATTTTAAGATCAATGTCTAATACTTTCTATTCTATATTTAAACTAGTACTTTATTAGGAAGAAACACATAGTCTTAACCATTAAACTCACTCAAACTATATTATACTAGGTTAACAAGATAAAAAATGACCTCTACCCTAACTATGAAGTAAGCTCGCTCGCTATGAAATAAACTCGATATGGATCAATTGCAAATGTAACTGGATATGCTCTTGTTCCACTCGATATGGATCAATTGCAAATGCAACTGGATATGCTCCTGTTCCTAACTTAGATGTTGGCTAGAATGCTTTCACTCGGTAAACATAATATATTTAAAACGGTAATTAACTTGGCATGGAACTGGAATTGGTTTTGAACGTAAGGTAGAAGATGGTCCATCTTTGAAAACCTATCCAGCCAACTCAAACCCTTTTGTGTCTTTGTCAACCCTAACAAAAGAAAATAATCTCGGGTCTCCGAGTCCTTGCAATCCTAAAAGTGTCTTCAATTTTAATCATCCAATTTTTTTTTTTTTTTATGATTGGTGAAATCTGCAACTAGGTCGGTCTCGTATTCGTGTGACATAGGTACTATAAGTATGTCCCTTTCCCAAAGACAAGGAGATTTGAACTCAAAACCTCATCAAACATAACACTTCATATAACACTTCATATCAAGACACTTGACAATTGAACTTCCCCCAAAAACTATCATCCAAAATTATTCAAGATATAAATTCCAATTTTATCAAAATCCCTATCACTTAATTAAAGTATTCTCCCCTTTAATTCGACCAATTTACCATCACCAATCCTATGACTAGCGGAGATAGAATTTTATCTAAGTTTGCATTGTCTATATGTTAACATTGTTGAATGAAGTTGTGTTGGAATGATGGATTACGATAGGCTACGAATAAAAAAACGAAGTTCATAGAACCCGTTATTGAGCAAATGTTGACAATAGGGAAATTTGCTCAGATACAAGGAAATTTACCGATGTCCAGGGACGTGTTGTATGATAAATTTCTAAAAGTTATATGAATATATCTTTGCCAAATTATGCCCTAGATATTCAAAAGAGCAACGCAAGTAATAATACCGAGGAACCCTGCTGCCAGTACTACAAGGGAAGTCGAGATTATTGACTTAACGGAGCCAAGAAAGGGCTCTTGAATTTTGGGAATATATATATATATATATATATATATATATATATATATATATATTAATTTGATTTTTAGATGTAGCAATTTTTTTAAGTAGATGTTTACGTATTTATATTCATGAACATTTGAATGTTACTTCAGAAACGAGACTAAATTTGAGTTTGACAATTTATATTAAAACTTTATATTGAAATTGATACTTTTAAATGTGTTAGAATTCTATTACCATACTAACCTATTAGAATTTTATTAGGAGTGTCTACATTATTACCATACTATTTTCAAGCACTAATAAGTTTATGTTTCAAGAAAACCCACTTCATTTAACTTCTATTTTCAAGCACATAATTTTATGTTCTTTTTTATCAGGTTGGTATAAATCTGCATGGTGGATGTAAATGAAAATGCCATGTAACATACATGGTTTTATAGAACCTTGCCTAACCTTTCTTATAATTTTGATATGTTCAGAAATCTTTTACATAGTGTTCATAATGATATGTTTATAAATTTTGTACAAAGTATTCATAATGATGATAGATTAATAAAATTCTTTTTCATAATTTTACTTTAAATTTTATCAAGTTAAATAAATTTGTTATAAATTAAATATATATTTGTTATAAGTTAAGTATATTTGTTATAAATGTAAATTTTACATTTTAAATAGATTTGTTATAAATATTTAAAGTTTTTTTTAAGATTCACAATTTAAAATATTCTAGATTTAGATGATTCTTTGTATCTTGTTTCTTGAGAAAACACTTTTTCGATTATTATATTGAAGGAGGTTGAATGTTTGGTTTAGATTTAATGATTAGATAGATTTGTCATTATTGTAGGATGTTTAATGTTTAGTTTAGATTTAATTATTTTATAGATTTGTCATGAATGTAAGTGAAATTTTAATGTTTTTCTCCACCTAATGTTATTAGGTTGGATAGTGATGAAAACTTAATATTTTAAGTATAAGATAAAAAATTTAATGCTTTTCTCCACCTACTGTTGTGTTACAGGACAATGATGAAAGCTTAATATTTTAAATATAAGATAAATTACATTTTATGGCAAACCTTTCTCATATTTAAAGTTTGTCAATTAAAATAAATTACATTTTATGACAAACCTCTCTCATATTTAAAGTTTGTCAATTAAAATTACTTGGTGCTTCCAGAGAATACCACTTATTTCTTTCGGCTGGTCTAGAAGTACTTTTGCCTAAAATCGTAAACTCTTTTAGTTTCCCATGAGATGGCAAATCTTGTTATATATAACAGTGTAAGGTGAGCTAGGTGGGCTTGATTAAAAGTTGTTTAGAATTAGGGGCATAAGTGATTTTTGGGGGGGGCTTTTTTTTGTGGGTGTTTTTTAGAGTTATGGGGTTACTCATAATATTAATGGTGGTTTATATTAATGGAGGTTTTAGTGGATGAATGGTTTATATTAATGGTGGTTTTAGTGGATGAAAACAATTATGTAGTTACTCATAGTATTAATGATGGTTTTAGTGGATGAAAACAACAAGTGTGGGATTAAAATCAACTAATTTGCTTGCTTTCAACACATACACTTGTTTTTTTTTCCTTTATAATTTCATGTTCATGATGCACTCACATGCTCATTGTGGCACTTCAGATGTCTGCATTAACAACTTTATCCATTTACAATTTCATTCATAGTTGTTCCATTTATCTAACAACTTTATCCATTTACAATTTCATTCATAGTAGTTCCATTTATCCAAGACAGGTTCAAATTATCGTTCCCAAAATTATCCAACAACAGATGGAGCGGTTAATCTAACAAAGCTATATAAAAGCTATATAAAAGCTGGAGTCTTGAGCGGTAAAACCCCATTGAGTTTGTTAATCTAACAAAGTTGTGTAAAAGATGGAGCTATGAATGGTAAAGCTGCATTAGTTCCCTTGTGTTCACTCAAGGGAATTGCACTCCCATTGAGTTTGTTAATCTAACAAAGTTGTGTAGCAGTAAGCTATAAAACCCCATTTGTTCCCTTGTATTCAATGAGTTTGCAGTGAAATGTTCATTTTGTTATGTATATGTAGGTGGATGTTGATAAAATTTGATTATTAATTATTTTATTCACAAAATATTTTATAAAGTTAGAATTTATATATTACAAACTTATATCTCATATAAAGCTAAATTACAAAGCATTATTTATGAGCATCTAAATTTTCTTAATAATCCACAAACCTCATATTTTATAAAAAAAAAGTTTGAAAATATTAAAAACACTTTGCAAAAATTATATGCTCTTTTGACCCATAAATATAATCAGTTCAATTCACTTCCATGTTTCTTTTCCCCTACTTGGAGTATGCTAGTTGTAAATAATTCAATTATTCAATAAAATTTTGCTATATGTAACAATATCTATCTCTCATATTTTATCTACATTTTGGCCTTTTGGTCAAACTCTGTGTGGAGTCTTGTTGTCATGGCAGTTCTTCTGTTAGAGATTGACCCTTCCTTTGGGGTTCGCATCTTTCTTGACCCATCACCCGCGACCACCTCTATGCGGTCGGCACTCTCTTAAAAAAATTTAATTCTAAGCACTATTCTAGATCAGTTTAGAATTTGGAGAAGATGCACTTCTTAACTAAAGTGGAGAATTTTTTAAAATTGAATAATCCCAATTTTTCATAAACTAATTTTTTATATATAAATTGAATAATTACAGGATTTTTCATACTTAACAAAAAGTTACTCGATTTTTATCGAACTAGATTTTCGAATCATATCGACTCCCAGTCCAAAATCATATATCGAAGTAGATTTAATCCCAATCCAACACCATATGGTAACTATCCTTGGCAACTCTATTTTCCATTCCCAACTTTTCTTTCAGCACACAGGTGCAACTCTGCAAAAAATCCACCCAATTTCATGTGTCTATAGTTCAACTTACGCATTACATACGAGAGAAGAACCAATCAATAAATTTTGTTATTATTACGTGCTTTTTACGCATGTCCGCTTCTCTTCTGAATGAATATATCAGGAGAAGCATGGTATATCATCTCTGTAAACTCCTATCAAGCATGTATAATGAAATCAGAGGTAAATTAAGCTGCTGAGCAGCACAATAATGGACACTCCATGAAAATTATAAGCCAGACTGAAAATCCCATGTTTATCTAAGCTGAAGTCTTTATTTACGATTCCGTGTGCAGTTAGCTTCTATTACACTGCACAACCATCCATTGGGTTCGATGAACATACATATAATATGATATAGTGGATTTATCAGACACCAATTGGAGAGACTAATAGTATTGAAGAGATTATATTGCATCAGGTGTGGCAGCTGCAAGTACCGCACTGGCAGTTGGGGCCGCACTTGCAGTCGTTCTCCAGAGATACATCTCCACCATGCCTGTTTACACCAAACCCAAATACATTCAATTATGATATCATCCTCAAATCATGGAAACTAAACTTATAACAACTACAGATAACGCTGTACCCCATCTCATAGCTGGTCTCCACAGTACCGTCCATCTGGAAGCCCTGCTTCTTGCTGTGGAACAGAACAATCCAAACATGGAATGAGCTTAGAGCTTAGTTCTAGTTAGACTCGAACTCGTGACGAGCATCATGAAATTGGAAAAGAAAAAGAAGAGAATTGAGAGAAATTTAGAAAAAAATAAAAATAAAAAAGAGTAGACAACATACGTGCACTGGCTCTTATCAGCACAGTCACAGTTTGCGCAGTCGCTCGACATGTTCGCAAGGAAAATGATAAAGAAAGAAACAACAACAAATTACTTCACTTCTAATTTCTCAGATGCCGCCTCTGCTTGAGTTTGGCTCGCCCACCCATATATATAGGGTATGCCAACGCCGGGAAAATGTGCCGGTGACTTCGCCGTGACGGGAAATATGGAATCTCGGCCACCGGAAGCGCGTCGCGAACCCTTCCTCGAAAGTGGCGATGTCAGGCAGCATCTTCTGAACTCAATAAAGTCGAGCAAGCACGACCACAGGCTTGACTTGGAAGTTGGATCTATTGGGTAATGAGAGTAATCTGACATCATTGAGGTGGGTCCCACCTTTGATTTTAATGGCGCAATTCTCTGTCCTATACGAATCTAACATTATTTCGCGGGTGCTTACCATAACTTTTGATTTTTCGGGTACATTTAGCACTCTGTACCTGAGAATCCCACAATCTGCCACATCTCTCAAGATTTTCCAAGTTCCAACCGACCCTGGTAGGATAAGTTATGAGGTTTTGTAAAATAATAATAATGGCTTCAGTTTTTTATAATTTTTTCTAACAATAAAGAACGATCCTAATTTATTTATTTTTGAAAAATATGATGATTTGTAAATTTAATGAATTTTTATTATTATCATTTTTTTTTTTATGTTATTTTGAAACACATTATGTAATAACAAGGATGGATATTGGTTTCCTTTTAAATATTAATAGTATAGTAATAAAATTTTACTTTAGTTTTGGATTAAGATTTAATATTATTTTTTATTAGTTAAGAACAATATTTTTTTTTGGATATAAGAAAATATATTAACAACTCAAAAGTATTTAGTAAGAATGAAATTTTTAAAAATCTACTTTTTATCATTTTTATTGTCAATTGACAACTAAATTAAAATAAGTTTTACCACTCTAAAAACAAAAAAATTATTATCATAATTGAAAATTTTATTTTATTTTTAATTAAAATATTTATTTTTAAATTTTCTTTTTTAATAAATAATTTACAAATTATTATAATTATAATAACCTCTAAGTTATTAATCAAACTAATACTTTTCATCAAAAAACCTAAGTAGAGTACCATCGCACTCGATACTTTTAATTAGTTTGCAATAACCAATATACACTTAGCCCAAGGTTTGTGCCTACTACAATCAAATACAAATCCAAAAAATTGAAAAATGTTGTTTTTCCTCTATGCTATTCGTTAAAATTATGAAAATCTTCTCATCCCCGCAACACATAGAAGCTACTTTACCAAATCAATGGGCATTACTTTACAAATGAGCATTTCATTTGATGGCACTTTCTATGTCAAGCTGATTTACCTTTTTGAAATGGTGGTACACATTTAAATGTGTATGATGATTTATGGAGTTTTACATTTTAAAGATAGTAAAAATTTAAAGGTATGTAAAGATCAAGTTTGATTTATAAATTTTTGTGGATATTTCATTGGAATAGTTTGTTATAACTGAAATCTATTTATGAAGGTTAAATTCCATTCGATTCCATAATCTTTAGCTATTGTTTTTTTGTTTATGTATGAAATAGATAAAATGCAGAAAATAAAGAACAATAAAATACAATCACACAACATCCACAAAATAACACAAAGATTTATTTTGTGACACCCTTACGAGAGAAAACCCAATTAGAAGGTGAGCCTACTCTGCTCTCTTTTCTCTGGTATGGAAATACTATAGAGTTACTTGACACCTACAACCTATTAGGATACTACACAACATTAACCCCCTCTGTTATTCTCTTTAATTTTTCCACTCCTATTTGTTTTGCTTTGGTATGGAACAAAATAGAATGATATAGAATGGAACCCCTTCTCCTCCTAGCGACCCAATATTTAACATAGCCCGATAACCATATAGGGGTAGGGTTTTGACTTCCTCTACCCTCAATTGTGATATGGTTTGGACCTTCTAGAATGTTCTTAGAAAATCCACTACCTGGCTAGCCCCACATCTTTAAGTAATGGAGGCTGACGTGTCATCCACTCGCACCATGGTGATCAATACGGTAGGTCAACTTTTGGGAGGCATAACTTTCACATACAAACTCCTATTAAGGTGATTCTTGTATCGTTGGAAAGTTATCGGTGTGTAGAATATAGATGATGACTACGTAGTAAGGTTTGGACCTTAAAAAATGTCATTCGATGCCTTAAAATGGATCTGAAAGATTTTAGATGGTTTTTTGGACATAAATTTCCAAATTTGAACAAGTCGCTAAAATGACTCTACAAGTTTATGCCTCCAAATTTTTCACCCATAAAACACCGATCTAGATGAAAAATAATATAATGGTCCAATCTAGATGAAAGTTTATAAAGTCTATTCATAAAGGTTGTGAGAGCAATAAATGCCAAAGTTTTTTTTTTGACAAATCTTCCCAATGATTAGATGTGGATAAATCTTGTTTGAGGAGATTTTATCACTGGCCTTGAAACATGTTCATTGTATGGATTTCATTGCTCTGTTTTTTCCACCTTTACTCTCCTCAAAACTTGTCCATTGCATGGACATTATTGCCCTATTTCTACCACCTTTTCCTTTGTTGATTACCATTCCATAACAATGTTAGGTTTAGCTTCCCCACTTTCACTAGAAGATTCTAGTTGATTCGCAAATGCAATATGCAACATATAGCCTCAATGCTCACTGCTTTGATATATGTTCTGGGACACTGATATAGCCTCTACATCACTACTTTGATCTTTGTTTTGTCCCAAGTTTGTCTATGATGGGATTCTCGCTTGGATTCTTACTTTCAATGCTTGGTGGGTTTGTTATTTTTCATCAACATTAGAACTTGGCGGGTTAGTTGTTTTTCGTCGACATTGGTTCTAATATTTCTTTGATTAGAATCATCTCTTGGACAACCATTTGAAACAGAGCAATTGTTTAACTTCATATGTTATATATGCTTTAGTGTCTTTCAAAATTGATTCCAAAAACTTTCTTGGTTCTAAGTTTCCTATTTATTTTAAGGGTATATTCATACATGTTCCAACTACATGTGTCATTCATCTTAACAAAACTCTTTTGTATCCACAAGTTTTTCATTCTTCTTCCCTTTTACCTTTCATCCACAATTTGACAATTTCAAGACACCTTCAATAACAATATTCCTTGTGCTATGTCCTATAGAGACACCTTCAATAAAAATGGTGCTTTTGTTATGCCCAACAAAGACACTCATGTTTACAAAATTAATTAAATCAATGGGAAACCTCAATATTATTCATGTAAGAAGAACTCATAAGAAGAATTGATGCAAATGCATCTTAATAGATTGAAGATTGTTGGCATTTGGAATGAAAGGGTGGTGCTAGGGGCATGCAAGTTAGTCCCCAATTTCAACTGACCATGACCTATGATAGAGTGAACCAAACCCCCACCCACTCCATTGATTCTTAATTGGGCTTTGTCTATTTTCTACAAAGTTAAGATGGATCAGTGCTAGTTTACAGATTCGTTGCAGTAAGAGAAAGTCTAAGCTAAATATTTACAGTGGTTGTATGGCAGTTCTTGCAAAGCACAGTTTTAGTTGGCCAAGGCATTTCAGTTACACCATTTCAACATCTAGTCTTCAGAGAAGACAAAGCCATACATACGTATTCTTCACTAGTTCAACTTCATTCTTACTTATTTTACAACTCATATCTCTCATCGTTGTATACTTTTTTTTTTCCAGCATGAGTAGCTTATATGGTAGCAAAATACAGTGATATCAAAAGACCTTGCACAAATTGAAGAAGACCTCATTAACCATTTGTTTCTACCATAAATACTATGACATTCTACAAGATTATGAAATACTAAGGATAGATCTACGTTGGACATATTAATGGAGATAAATTGTTTATTTCACTTTTTTTCTTTTCATTTCCAGTGTATACATGGAGATATAAATCTAATAGAATAACAACAACATCAATAATCAATAATCGTATGATAAGAAAAAGGCACCAACAAAGATAGGTACAAAGTTGTTTATTGCAACAACTTCAAGTAACCACAACTTCAATCTCTAAGATGTATTTTTCTCTCACTTTGTGATCACCTTTAATTATTAGTCCTTGTTATTAGTCCCTGCCCCATGCAAGGGACTCTAGCAACCGCTTCACGGTCAACGATTGATGACCAGGTATTAGTGGGTGAAATTTACTACATTAAGCGGTGCATTTTGGTAAATTTTGATGTTACTTTGTCGTTACTTTTGTATGTTTTCACAAATTTATTATTATCTTGATTTATTTTTTAAAATAATTTATTTATTAAATATTACACATTGAATTTTTGATTGGTTGTTAGCTCCCTGATGTGAGGTAATTGGCATGGTGTATGTTATTTTTTTTACAGAATTGTCAGAAATAAAAAATTATTAAAAAAAAAAAAAATCATTTTAGTGCTTAGTTTGTATTGCTTTCTGTTAGACCCCGCCACAGAGTCTGATAGTGTTGTAGTGTAGTCAAGGTTTACAAAGTTGCATTGCAGTCCAAACAACGATCCACTTGGAAGGTTGCATGGATTCATCGCTAACTGCTCTAACGAACGATCCACTTGGAAGGTTGCATGGATTCATCGCTAGCTACTCTAACACCTGCAAAACGGGTGAAGGAGGTTAGCATTTAGATTAGGAAATCCCGAGTGCTTTCCAAAATTAATAGATTGTCATACCTGTGCGAGAAACCGAGTAACCGTTTGTGGATATAGGGGCTATCCTGTTGTACAATTTCCTCTACGAAGACAGTAGGCATCAGTGTGGGTCTTCATCTAGTTCACGAGTTGAGTAAACGTTTGCAGATGCAGGGGCTATTGTGTTATACAATTTTCTATGCAGAGACTGTAAGCCTCACTGTGGGTCTTCCTTTACTCTCATTTCAGGTCTTCATCTACTTCACAAGCTGAGTAAACGTTTGAAAATGCGGGGGCTATTGTGTTATACAATTTCCTGTGGGGAGACTGTAAGCCTCATTGTGGGTCTTCCTTTGCTTCTGTTCTCGATTTAGAATCTAACCTCCATGTGGACAGTTCTATTGGGCATGCCATGGGGTTTGCCATGGTTGTGTTAGTAGAGTAACTCCGAGGTATTTATTCCCTTCAATTTACGATGCTTCAAAAACATATTCAAACTTGCAAGTAATTTTTTCATTTTTCTAATGAAATTTGAGATGTGAAATGAGATGTTTGACAAACCTGGACCATATAGACTTCCATGGTTGTAGCAAGTTATAACAATCTTTGCATAATTCCTCTTGCTTTCTTAATATAACAATGGTATACTTGTTACATATTGTTTCTTCCACCAACGTTTAACCTGGGAGCTCCCTTCTAATATGACAATACCCAATGAGACTTGATTTGAGGGCTCCCTTCCTCTACCCTCATAGTACCCAACGAGAAACCATATCTGGTAGGCTCAAAACATAAAGGAGCAGATGATACAACCATGTCAGTCAAGAGTTTCATGCACGAACAAAGACAAAAACAACCATGCATTCATTTAACATGTAATCTCACTTTTGAGAACTACTTAGTTTTTTAACTTGTGAAATCTTTGAAGGATGAATATAGAAAAAGCTTTGATTTTTGCTCCAATTGCAATAGGCTTCAGATGCCCCATTTTGATAAATTCAAATTCCTAATTTCCAAATTCAAGGATGGAATAAGAAAATATAGTCTATTAACCATTGGAATTATGGAAAATACGTTGCATTTTCCGAGAATCTTTGGACCTTCAATTGGAACTTCGGACCTCTGATGAGAAGTGTAACATGTTGCAGTGAATGAATGATTGTCTAGACTTGTATGAACAAGTTACAAAATCTCTTTACAAATCAACCAAAATCAATACATTGAAAAAATGAGCTCCATGTTTCGTAAAGAGATGGAATGCTTCTAACGGTCAATCCTCCAACCTTGTAACTAAGAATCTATAACCACCAGCACCGACTTCTTTTGTCTGTCACCTCTTCCTTTCTCATCTATATGTTTTTAGAAAAGGATTAAGTATTGATATCTTTTGAGCATTGTGATAATTACATTGCATTTTTTTTAATTATTGTAGTCATTATATTTTTTTAATTTTCGGTGTGGTTCATGAATTTGAAATTACTATATTTTTCGAGAAAAAAACATCTTCATTTCGAGGAAAAAAGAAGTTACAATTCTTAAATGTTGAAGCATATCTCTAGTGAAACATGATCTTGTTGAGAGCACAAAATGAAAAGCTAGTCTAATTCAGCAAGCGTACAAAAAAGTAGATCTTGTTGAGAGCACAAAATAAAAAGTTAGTCCAAAAAAGTAGTACTACATACTAAGTTGGAAAAACACCTTTGTGATTCTGATCTTTTTCGGTATTCTATTTCTCCTCAAGATCCACTCATTGTTGCCTCTTCACGTAGACATCGTCTTCTTTCTGGTCATGTCACCATAGCTAAAACCTTTTTCAGATTTACTTCCATGCACTCGTATAGACATTCTTGAGTTTTGATGAATATTTTTATCTTTTATTCCATAACATGCAAGGCTCGAGGCATTCCAAGACATTGTTGAGTTCTGATGAATATTTTTAGGCTTAGGCCATTCCAAGAGAATTACTAGGTTTCCACACTCTCCTTCACCTCATGTTGTTGTTGTGTATTCTCACTCACATTCATAATTGTTGCTATTGTAGAAGTAATAACACTGGTGATGTTCATGGTAATAAAGACCAAGAAGCCTGAATTTGATTTACAGAGAGTAACAATGGTGTTTCTCCAAATGGACCCACCGTGGTGTTGCTCATCAAACTATCATAACAACACATATTCATGCTCACACTATCATCGATACACTTTACTCTACAATATTGGAAAATTATTATATTATAAATAAGGAATAGTCAAAGTTAATTGGATGGTTACTTCATAACATGTATTGAAATAGATTTAATGATGTTTAAAAAAATAACACCAAAAACATTCAAATGCATTTCAACCAATTGTTTACATTAAAGATGGATGTGATGTTTAATGTTGGTGAAATGATGCACTTCCTTGGTCCACATTGTATTTGGAAATATACAGATTGCCATGTATTTCAAAGTATCCAGGTGAAATGCATTCATAAATTATAATATATTTTAAGTAAAATAATAATACAGAAGTAGAAACCGCACGTCCTTGCAAGCTCAAAGTTGTTCTTATAAATGCTATTATGTTTTTTTGTGTAAACAATTCTAAAATGCAAATATTATCTCTATAATGACATTTGTACAAACAATTCTAAAATACAAATATTATTTGTAGTCTATATTTTATTTGGTTAGATTAGTAAGATTTCAGATCAACATCTTCTAAATTAATACTTTTAATTTTATTATGGAAATATTTAGGTTAAGATATATCTAGCAACAAATTGTATTTTCATGGTTCCATGTGAGAGAATGTTGCAGAAGGCATTCCCATTTAATAGAAGTTTTCTTTAGGTTTTTGGTGCCATGGATTCTCAATTTTGTAGCCATCCTTCACATTGTGCCTCCTATAACATTTTTATTTTTAATGATGATTTCTTTATGCTTAACATGTATTAAAATAGATTTAATGATATTTTAAAAAATAACACCAAAAACATTCAAATGCATTTCAACCAATTGTTTAGATTAAAAAATGGATGTGATATTTAATGTTGGTGAAATGATACACTTCCATGATCCACATTGTATCTTGAAATATCCAGATTGCCATGTATTTCAAAATATCTAGGTGAAATCCATTCATAAATTATAATATATTTAAATAAGAATTACATAAGTTGAAACCACACGTCCCTGTAAGTTCAAAGTTGTTCTTATAACTGCTATCATGCTTTTTTTTTGGCAAACAATTCTAAAATGCAAATACTATCTCTATAATTATATTTCTACAAACAATTCTAAAATACAAATATTATTTCTATTCTATATTCTATTTGGCTAGATTAGTAAGATTTCAGATCAACATCTTCTAAATTAATATTTTTAATTTTATTATGGAAATATTTAAATTAAGATATATCGAGTAGAAAATTGTATTTTCATGCTGCCATGTGAGAGAATACTGCAAAAGGCATTCCCAGTTAATATAAGTTTTTTTTTAGGTGTTCGCTGCCATGGTTTCTCAATTTTGTAGCCATCCTTCCCATTCCCAGTTAATATAAGTTTTTTTTAGGTGTTCGCTGCCATGGTTTCTCAATTTTGTAGCCATCCTTCCCATTGTGCCTCCTATAACATTTTTAATGATGATTCCTTTATGCTTATAGCACTGCAAATAAGTTGAACATGTTTTTTTAATTCCAATAAGTTTCACAATTGCTTCGATAATCACGGCAGTAGTTCAATTATTTTATTTTTTGGAATTATATATAAATAAATAAATTTAGTATAGTGCATTATTAAAATTGGTTAATTGGTTGATGTATGTAAATACAAATCATTTTCCATTCACATTATTAAAAGTATCCTTCAACCATATTATTAAAAGTGGTAAAAAAACTAAGCTTTCTACATAAAGCTTTCCCTCTATGTTGCTTCTTCAGCGGGACACGATATATAAAATCAAAGAAAGAAAGGTTTACACTGAATTGTAAATTGTAAGTCCTTAATGAAGACAAGTTTGGAAAGTAGTGATTAGATTATTTGTAAAGTGTTAAGCAATTATAGAGCATTAAGCAATTATGATAAGTAATAAACTTATGTATTGAATAATAGTACACAATAGATGTCATGAATAATTCTTGAAGTGAAAGATTCTCTAAAGACTAACATTATCGATGTCAAATGCAGTGGGAAACCTCCATAGTCAACATCTTGTGAGTTCTATAGTATCTTGCTAGTTTAAAGTTTTTTTTTTATGATATTTAAGTTTTTGTTATGATAAATACTATATTATGTTGTATCTTTTTTATATGATATTTAAGTTTTTTTTTTTTTTTTATGATAAATAAAAGTTTTGTGTTTCTTGAAATTTGTTATCAAGATTATTGTGCTTAATAGATGGCTTCTCTACAGTAGTGTAAGTTTCCAATGTAAGAAGCCAATCAATCATGTTCTCAATAGATGGCTTCTCTGCAGTAGTGCAAGTTTTCAATGTAAGAAGCCAATCAATCATGTTCTCGTTCCCAATGCAAGAATCCAATTAATCATGGCAAAAAACAATGCCAAGAAAGCAGGCTCTGACTTGGTGGATTGGTTTTCCATGACTGAATTGGTTACATAAAGTCTAGGTATTAATTTTGAATGACAAGTGTTAATATAATATAATATAATAGATTACCAGTAGTGGGCATAAGCAACTTCATGGCCCAATGAAGTTGGCGTAGACCCAATTCTTGGAAGTAACTCTGTATCTATCAATAAGGAGAAGCTTCATCTATGTTAAACATATACAATACAACACCATGAGAGATAGAAGGATCTAAAAACCCTAAATCTTGGTTTTCCTACCAAATTTTAAGGTGATTTGTGAGAGAGGGACTTAGAGTCAGGAAGAGGGAGATTAATCATTTCCCTACCGACAACCAACCAACGGGTGGGAGAGAGGATTTTATCAAATCTTCAGATTGAGGCAGGGACTAGCTGCTTCGTAGCTATTTCCTTGTTTCATTAGTTATAGGTAGCAATCAAATTGGAGAAAAACATACAATCTCTAATGGAGTGAATCATAGATGTGTCCATTTATCTATAAGTTAGAATATTTCTAAAATCACATCGAGGGGCATGTTTTGGAGCTTACACATGTATTGCTTATATTAATTCCATTACATATATACGTTAAGATGCAATGAATTCATAAATTGTTTTCTAATAACAAAGATTTTTTAATACTATCAGATTTAGGAAGAAGCCATCATTCATAGGCTCATTGTATAAGGAATACATGTCGCAACATAAGTTGAAGATGTCGTTATGTAGATATTTACCATAGCCACACTACACACACATGTCACATAAGAATGATAGTAACGACATGTAAAAACTTATAACATACTTATAACATATAATTATTGATTAAAAATAATAGTAACCACATGCAAAAGATTATAACATACAATTATTAATTAATGATTAATGATTAATGGATGTATTTATAACCACACTGCACACATATGTCACATAAAAATGATAGTAACCACATGTAAAAACTTATAATATGTAATTATTGATGTCACATAAAAATGATAGTAACCACATGTAAAAACTTATAATATGTAATTATTGATTAAGAATAATAGTAACCACATAAATTTTTTTATAACATACAATTATTGATTAATGATTAATGAATATATTTATAGCCACACTGCACACATATGTCACATAAGAATGATAGTAACCACATATGAAAACTTATAATTTATAATTATTAATTAAGAATGATAGTAACCACATGCAAAAAATTATAACATACAATTAATGATTAATGGATGTATTTATAATGTAAAGGTAAAAAATTATAATCACTTAATGATTTAATCATAAACATAATGGAAATTCAAAGAAACATTAACTCTCAGCGTAGGATCATCGTATTCACACTTGTTTTAAAATTATAATTTATCATTCTATTATATTTTAAATTATTATTTTAAAATTTGTCTGGTTATAAATTTTAACCTAAACTCCATTAAAAATCTTAACAAAACCATATTTATACATCTTCACCTTAACATAATAATATTTATTATATTTATTTTAAAAACTTAAAACAATATTATTTGACCTAAAAAGAGAAGTCAATATAACCTATAACAATGAATTTATTAAATATTCATTTAATGAAAAGATGAATGAATAATTAAATGCATGCTTTACAAAAAAGTTTCATATAACCTTTTTTTTCAATTATTTTTAATTCATTGGGATAATTAATATTTTTTTTTTTTTTTATTGAAATGTATATTTAAAAAATTAATCATAATGTTGGTGTTGGTGTTGGTGTTTTTCAATACATCGAGTCTTTGTGTGTTGTAAGTTTACATAGGCTCTCAATTAAACAACTATTTTTAGCTATTTGTTGGGTCTCTTCATTCCTATAAATGAAGACTTTCTCATGTATTTCCATTCATTCAGATTAATAGATATGCTATGTTAGTATGAGGATGATTCATGATCCAAGTTGATCTCCAGATCTCTACATGGTGTCAGAGAAGGTGCTTCCTACCTTGCTTGTTTTCTGAGCAGGTGTATACACGTCCTATTATTTTCTGATTTACTCAGTTGTGTGATTTTTTTTTGTTTCGCCTTTGGTTTCTGGGCCATTGCATCAAACCTGGGTGTTTCTGCACATATCTTAGTAGCATGTGGGCTCCATTATCTCAAATATGGGATTCTGGATTTTGTGGATCTTTCGTAAGCTTGTTTTTACAAATCCGATCTGATATGTATTCCATGCATGGAGCAAAATTTTGGAGATTTTTCAAACCCCTCTCAGCGTTGAAGTATGCACATGCTGCTGGTTATGTTGGGTATGTGTTATATTCTTTGCACGACTTGCTCTAATGCTTGCTACATTGCGTTGAGTGCACAAGGGGGTTTGAGGGGGGGTGGGGGGGTGTTAGGCCCCCCCTTCAGGGTTTGTAGGGGGGCCAAAGCCCCCTTGCACGAGGGTTTGGGGGAAGTTCCCCCGAAACATTTTTTTTGGCCTCGTTTTTCATGTCGCCTCGATTTTCATCTCCATTATTGGGCGATTTTTCGGCACATGGTTTTTTGCTGATGGTTTTTTATTTTTGGTTAAGGAATTAGGGTTGTTGAATAATCTAGGTCATTGGATTAGGGTTTTGGATGCCATTGGCTCCTATTTGTATATTGTATTGTAAACAATGTATGGTGTGGATGAATATAGAATATGTTGGTTTTCCTGGTTTGGGTTTCCAGAGGAAAAATCTCTATGTAATGTGTGTATTTTCCATTGTATTTTTTTGTTCTTTTACTGAAAATATGTTTGCGGTAAATAATTGTACAAGGTTAAAATTTACATTTGGTATCAGAGAAATTATTGGCTTCAGGGGGGTGCCTTTGTGGTCAGGGGTTTGGCTCAGGACTGTGATAATCCTTGTTACAGTGGGAGATTTGCAGTATTGATTCTTCAGGTGAAGAGAAATGGCGAGCATTTCGAAAATGAAGATCGAGAAGTTTAATCATGGGAAAAGTTTTGAGTTGTGGAAGCTCAAGATGGAATATCTGTTGGTGGACAGATATCAGTGGATCGCAATGGATCCAGGTACTCCACCTACAGGAAATTCAACAAATGATAGGAAAAAGTTGGATTAGAAGGCGAAGAGCACAATCTGACTACGTCTCTCAAATTCAATATTACTCAATGTGTCAGAGGAATCTATAGCCAAGGATTTATGGGATAATTTGGGCAAGTTGAATCAGTGTAAGTCCCTAGTAAATGAACTATTCCTGAGAAATAAGTTGTATAACCTGAGGATGAGATATGGAGACTTGGTGGTAGAACATTTGAACGCCTTCAATACTGTGGTAAGTCAATTAGTATCTGTTGAGATTAAAATTTCAGTTGAAGATAAGTGTATTAGTTTACTATGACATTTACCAGACTCGTGGGATAGTTTGGTTGTGGCCATAGGTAGTAATGCAACTGCCTTGAAATTTGATGAAGTGGTCTCATCCTTGTTGACAAAGGAGATGAGGTGGAAGAACATGGAAGGAAAAATAACAAATGCATTATTTGCAAGAGGATGCTCCTAGGAAAGAAATAGATCCAATTCCTCAAGTGGGAGATCTAAGTCTAAGGGTAGATCTAAATCTCCCAGAAAATTTGTAAAGGTATTCTAGAGATGTGGAAAAGAAGGGCAGTACAAGAAGCAATGTATATCCAAATTTGAGAAAAATAAGGGATCTAAAAAAGCTCCTTCTACAAAAGAAAATACCTCCAAGGAAGAAGGAGGGGATGTGTACTTGGCTTCTTCAAGCACACATGCAGATCATGAGGCATGGTTGGTTGACTCAAGTGCATCCTTTCATTTGACTCCCCACAGGGAGTGGTTCTGTGAATATGAAAGGTATGATGGAGGTAATGTTTTCTTAGATGGTGAATCGACAACCAAAATCATAGGATGAGGAAAATTCAAGTTGAGGCTCATATATGAAAGGATTAGAACACTACCCGGTGTTCTGCACATCCCAGGATTGGCTAGAAATTTGATTTTTGTAAGAAAAATGGACGATGCAGGGGTAAAAAATGTATTTGAAAAAGAAACCTGCAGAATTGTTCAAGGAGCAATGGTGTTGTTGAAGGGAGTTCGGTTTGGAACTCTGTATAAGATGCAATGAAGCACTATTAGTGATGGGTGTAATAGTTTCATTGTTCTTGATATTGGAGCACCAGAAGAAAAAACTCCTACAATCTCTAAAGAAAAGGTTATGATGTGGCATCAAAGACTAGGGCATATCGGAGAGAAGGGTATTCGACTACTACATGGTAAAGGTATGGTTGAAGGTATGTTGAAATTCTCTCTGGATTTTTATTTCTATGAACATTGTGTATATGGGAAGTAGAATCGGGTAACATTCCCCTCTATTGCAACGAGGGAAGAAGGAATTTTACATCTAGTTCACAGTGATGTGTTTGTACCTGTGTCAGTTCCATCATTGGGAACATATGTGTACTATGTCTCATTTATAGATGACTTCTCGAGGAATACTTTGATATATTTTCTCAGGAAGAAATATGAAGTCTTTGACAGTTTTAAAGAGTTTAAGAATCTTGTTGAGAATCAAACAGAGAAAATAATTAAGGTGTTGAGGTCAGATAATGGTGGAGAGTTATGTGGGAATGAATATGAAGAATTATGTTAGAAGTGTTGGATTACTGAGAGGGGGGGTGAATCAGTAATAGAGTAATTTAATCATTTTTAACCATATAATCCAAGTGTTATATCAATGAAGCAGTATCATCCAATAACTATAGAGTAAATAAGAAATGAACAAATGAACAAACATACACATACACAGTACACTAGTTTTTTACGTGGAAACCCAAATCGGGAGAAAACCATGGAATGCTTTTTCTTATATGTCTTGAAGAATTACATTCATTGGAAGCACCAACTTCCTTTGTTTTCTAGCTGCAACTGGAAGGAGGCTCCAACCCCCTAGTTTCTTAGGCTACAACCCGAGGGAAGCTCAAACTCCCCAATTCTCTGGCTACAACCAAAAGGAGGTTACAACCCCCTATGTTCTCCGGCTACAACCGAAAGGTGGCTACAACCACCTATCATTGCCCTGTCCTGCCACCCTGAAGTAGAAGTAGAATGATGGAACCACTGTCAACCTGTCATTGTGAGATATATCGCTGTAAACCTGTACCAATAAATCTGAACCATGCATCAACCTGTACCTCAACCTGTAATCAACCTGTACCATAAACAAGTGCATCAACCATGCACCAACCTGTAACAAATAACCTGTAATCAACCATTACCATAAACAAGTGCATCCAACCATATACCAAATATGTACGAATCATGTTTCAACTAATCATCAACTATGACTCATCAATATGTACCAACATTATCAACTATACACCTCATGTATGTGCCAACTCATCAACCACTTGTCTGAACCATGTACTCAGCATGTACCTCAACCAAAAGCCCTCATCAATTTCATCATCCAAATCTAATTTGTAGCTATGTAATAGACCTGGTGTATATGATCACATTCCGACAAACCTTCCTTAACTTCAACAACAAGAGACTAACATTTTCATCAAACTTTTCTTTAGTCTCACATGCCTAGTTTTGGATTAGTCAACAACCCTAAATTGAAGTAATCATAACTTTGTACCTGTAATGTATAAAGATCAAAAAATGATACAAAATGTTATTCATTGTGTTTTATGCAATTCCTCCAAGTGTCACTACTTGGAACCTCTCAGAAAATGAGTTATAGCAAAAATGACATACCTTGTTGAATTCTGGCTTATTCTAGAGAGAGACCTTGTAGAGTGTGCCCCGCATGAAATATTTTTGGAATTGATATGAAAATGTTACACAACATACTAAACACTATACCCTAATAAACACATTTTGTTTCACTTAATTTGGATCTGTTATGAAGAAGTTATGACATTTTTACCCGAAACACATGGTTTTGACTAGTTTCAGGAGTAGCCATAAACCCTATTTTCCACGGAGTGTAATTCCATAAATACAATGACCCACAAACTGATTTTTTTACCATAGATACTTGGATATGTTTTCTCAATGGAATAGAAATTTCACGGTCTGAATCATTATAGAAAAAAAGTTATAGTGAAAATGGTGAGATGACCTGTAAATAACATACCTTAGAAAACACCATCAAAAGAATTTATCCTTCCTTGCATTTTGGCCTTCTTTTCTTCACCTTCCCTCAAAATTTCGGCTTAGATATCCTTGGTTACCTCAGAAACCTATAGATATTCAATATGCTCAAGTTTCATTAAAATGAGAGAGCCTTGCCTCTTATTTATACTCTCCAAGTAGCTTCCTTAAAAACATCTTCTAGGTCACTTGGCCCCACTTTCCTTATTTTAGGGTTAACCCACTTCTAATTTCTCCATTAAATTTATTATTTAAATAATTTATTTTGTATTCACTTTGAATTACAATACACTCATTACTTCACTTTATTATTTACCTTTTAAAATCTCTTAAACCACTTTGACTACTTTGATCTTTTGGGGCTTCTAGATGACATACGAGGGTCCTCCAACTTCGTAAGGCCATAACTCTCAAACCGTGAGGAGTTATGTGATGTTCCACATACCACCAGAAATAGAATGTCATGTACTATCCATATATAATAGTATTATCTGAAAATATATCATAACTCATACCGTTATCCATCAAACAAACTTGGGTCCATTACCCAAACCTGGGGTCCCCAACTTCTCATAGCCATAACTCTCTAACCATGAGGAGTTATGTGACGTTCCACATACCACCAGAAATGGAATGACATGCATTATCTATATAGGATAGTTTACCTGACAAATTCATTGTCCTTCATCTCATTATTCCACAATTAAGCATGGGTTCTCTTACTTCGCAAAGCGTCTTCCCGTGAGGGATTTCACCATAAGGGGACCACTTTGGAGTTCATCCATCTTTAATTCTTATCAACCATGACAAGACAATAATGAGTCATCTTTACATCAGACAATATTGGGTCCATTACGCAAACCTTTGTGCTACGGGGATTTCTTCAAGGGTTGACATCAATAACAACCAACCTTAATCAACAATCTCCCGCTTTGGCATTGATGGCAACACTCTGATGCAATACTGAAATCATATCACTCATGCTCCCCCTGGAATCATGCCTCTGTCCTCTGTATCTGATAAATTTGCCTCTGTCCTCTGCATCTGATAAATCTGCTCCCCCTGGAACCATGCCTTTGCCCTCTGCATCTAATAAATCTCTCCCCCTTTGTCATCGATGACAAATGCATCTTTCCATCCAGGGTTGATTCCCCTGACTAAACTGTCCTCTTATGGTGCTTCCTCGTGTACATATAAGACATATAAGATAAGCATTCAAAAAGAATTCATTTTGGAGTAGAAATAACTCCAAGTATTTGGCGAAGATATTCAAAGGCTTCCCATGGAAGAGGTTTTGTAAAGATGTCTTCCACTTGTTCTTTTGTGCCCACATAATCAACTGTGATGTTCTTTTCTGCAACCTGTTCCCGTAGAAAGTGATACTTGATTGGAATGTGCTGCGTCTTGGAGTGCATTACTAGGTTTTTTGAGATACTGATGGCACTTGTATTATCACAATATATTGGAATGGGCTCATCATACTCAACCTGTATATCTGTCAAAGTTTGTTTCATCCAAAGAACCTGTGTACAATATGTTGCTGCTGCAATATACTCTGCCTCGACTGTAGATAGAAATACTGACGATTGTTTCTATCTTAGCCATGATACCAAACACTCACCTAAGTAGAATGCTGCTCCACTGGTGCTTCGTTGGTCATCAGTACAACCTGCCCAATCTGCATCTGTGTAGGCAATAAGTGATAGATCTTTTCCTTTTGGATACCATAATCCAAACTCTTCTGTTCCTTTGAGACATTTGAAAATCCTCTTTACTACTAATACATGTGATTCCTTTGGTGCTGCTTGAAATTATGCCACATGTCCAACTGCTTATGTTAAATCTGGTATTGATTCTGTCACATATAGTAGGCTTCCAATCATTGACTTGTATTGCCTCTGATCTGTAGACTTCGAATCATAATCATTACTCAACTTACAACTGGTTTGGATGGGAGTGATAATTGGTTTGCAATCTTCCATTCCGAACCACTTTAGCATTTCTCTGATATACTTGGTTAGAGAAATAAAAATTCCTTGGTTGCTTTGACATATTTGAAGTCCCAGAAAGAAGGATAGTTCTCCAAGTAGAGACATTTCAAATTCATTCTACATGTCTTTTGCAAATTTCTGGCTTAACCTGTCATCATCACTACCAAAAATAATATCATCAACATAAACTTCAATTAATAAAATATTACCTTGACTTACCTTGATGTAGAGGTTGTTGTTTGC
>ML816634.1:68193-87191 GCA_009831015.1 Picea engelmannii
GAGATGACCTGTAAATAACATACCTTAGAAAGCACCATCAAAAGAATTTATCCTTCCTTGCATTTCGGCCTTCTTTTCTTCACCTTCCCTCATAATTTTGGCTTAGATATCCTTGGTTACCTCAGACACCTATATATATTCAACATGATCGAGTGTCATTAAAATGAGAGAGCCTTGCCTCTTATTTATACTCTCCAAGTAGCTTCTTTAAAAACATCTTCTAGGTCACTTGGCCCCACTTTTCTTATTTTAGGGTTAACCCACTTCTAATTTCTCCATTAAATTTATTATTGAAATAATTTATTTTGTATTCACTTTGAATTATAATACACTCATTACTTCACTTTATTATTTACCTTTTAAAATATCTTAAACCACTTTGACTACTTTGACCTTTTAGGGCTTCTAGATGACATATAAGGGTCCTCCAACTTCGTAAGGCCATAACTCTCAAACCATGAGGAGTTATGTGACATTCCACATACCACTAGAAATGGAATGACATGTATTATCCATATAGAATAGTATTATCTGAAAATATATCATAACTCATACTGTTATCCATCAAACAAACTTCGGTCCATTACCCAAACCTGGGGTCTCCAACTTCTCATGGCCATAAATCTCTAACCGTGAGGAGTTATGTGACGTTCCACATACCACTGGAAATGGAATGACAAGAACTATCCATATAGGATAGTTTACCTACAAAATTCATTGTACTTCATCTCATTATTCCACAATTAAGTATGGTTTCTCTTACTCTGCAAAGCGTCTTCCCGTGAGGGATTTCACCATAAGGGGACCACTTTGGAGTTCATCCATCTTTAATTCTTATCAACCATGACAAGAGAATAATGAGTCATATTTACATCAAACAATATTGTTTCCATTACCCAAACCTTTGTGTTGCGGGGCTTTCTTCAAGGGTTGACATCAATGACAACCAACTTTAATCAACAAGAAGTGTGGTATAGCAAGGAAAAATAATACTCCATATAGACCTGAGAAGAATGGAGTTGCACAAAGGAGGAATAGGACGTTGATGGAAAATCAAGGTGCATGGTCAGCGGTGTCGGGTTAGGGAAATAATTATGGGTAGAGGCAGTGGGTACTACATGTTACCTGGTCAACAGATCACCCTCGTCAGCACTGGATGACAAGACTCCACAAGAGGTATGGACTAGTAACAAACATTCTCTCAGACATCTCAAGGTATTTGGTTGTGAGGCCTATGTTCATGTTCCAAAGGAAAACATGAGTAAGCTAGATAAAAAGGTTGAAAAGTGTATCCTTATTGGGTATAAAGATGGTCTCAAAGGGTATAAGCTTTGGAACCCTGAAAACCAAGAATGTTGTGTATAATCGAGATGTGGTATTTAGAGAAATAAAATATATTGTCAAACATGATGTCCTACCAAGTAAGGAAGAACCAAAGAAAATAGAGTTTGATTTAAAGGATGATGAATCAGACTCTACATAAGAACATGAATTAGAAGAAGAAGATCCTCATACTCCAGTATTAAGGAGATCGGTTCGGGAAAGAAGGAAACCTGAAAGGTATACTCCACTTGATTTTCGTTCAAATTTTGCTTTGTCTATTACTAATGATGATCCTAGAACTGTCATGGAGACAGTGGATTCAGAGGATGGAAACCTTTGGAAAAATGCCATGGATGAAGAAATGGAAACCTTGGATAAGAATGAAGCTTGGGATCTAGTGGAGTTTCCGACTGGAAGAAATCTCATTGGAAACAAATGGGTATTTAAAAAGAAGCTGAATGCAGAAGGAAAAGTGGAGAAATACAAAGCTCGGTTAGTAGCAAAGGGTTATTCCCAGGTTTAGGGAATTGATTTTGTTGATATTTTTTCTCCTATTGCCAAGTTAGCCTCTATTAGATTTATGTTATCTGTTGTTGTTGCATTTGATTTTGAAGTAGAATAGATGGATGTGAAGACATCATTCCTACATGGGGATTTGGAAGAAGAAATCTATATGATGTAGCCATAAGTATTTGTTGTGAAGGAAAAAAAAGGAGTTGGTATGCAAGCTGAAAAAGTCCATGTATCATTTAAAACAATCACCAAGGATGTGGTATCAAAAATTTGATACTTATGTTTTGGGACTTGGCTTCACAAGAAGCAAAGAGGATCAATGTGTGTATTTTAAATTAATTGGTGATCATTTGATTTATTTGGTCTTGTATGTGGATGACATGTTACTGATAGGAAACAACAAGGAGATTATCCACAATGTGAAAACTCAGTTGTCCTCTAAATTTGATATGAAGGATCTTGGTGGTGCAAATTTTATTTTGGGCATGGAAATTAAAAGAGATTGGAAAAATAGGAAACTTTGGTTAAATCAGAGAAAATATGTGGAGACAATATTGGAGAGGTTTAATATGCAGGAATGTAAATCGGTTAGGGTCCCTATTCATGTAGGTGTAAAGTTATCTGCGGATCAGTGTCCCAAGACACATGAAGAGGAGGAGGACATGTCTCATGTTCCATATGTGAGTCTGGTTGGTAGTTTGATGTTTGCAATGGTCTGTACTAGACCGGACATTGCACATGCAGTGGGAGTTTTGAGCAGGTATATGTCAAAACTAGGGAAGGAGCATTGGACAACAGTAAAGAGGGTTTTCAAGTATTTGTGTGGCACTGCTAGCTATGGATTTTTCTACCAAGGAATACAAAGATTGGACAAAGTGTTTGACATATATTGGCTTTGTGAATGCATACTGGGTTGGAGATGTGGATCATAAGAGATATACAAGAAGATATGTGTTTAACCTGTTTGGAGGAGTAATCAGTTGGATGAGCAAAAGACAGACTGTAGTGTTACTTTCAACTACAGAAGTTGAATACATAGCAACCACTCATGCAAGCAAGGAAACAATATGGTTACAAATATTGTGTTCATTTATTGGGTTGCAACAACACGATGTAAGGATAGATTGTGATAGTCAGACTGCAAATTTTCTGGCAAAGAACCCAACTTATCATTCAAAGACAAAGCATATTGATGTTCAATATCACTTTGTGAGAGACATGATGGAAGAAAAGAAAGTTTTGTTGATGAAGGTGGACCCTTTGAAGAATTTTGCGATTCATTACTTAAAGAATGTTTAAGTAATGGAGGTTGAGGTGTCATCCACTCGCACCGTGGTGATCAATACGGTAGGTCAACTTGCGGGAGGCATAACTTTCACATATGAACTCCTATTAAGGTGATTCTTGTACCGTTGGAAAGGTATCAATGTGTAGAATATATATGATGACTACGTAGTAAGGTTTGGACCTTAAAAAATGTCATTTTATGCTTCAAAATGGATTCGAAAGATTTTATATGTTTTTTGGACACAAATTTCCAAATTTGAACTAGTTGCTAAAATGACTCTACAAGTTTATTTCTCCAAAATTTTCACCCATAAATCATCGAGCTAGATGAAAAATAATATAATGGTCCAATATAGATGAAATTTTATAAATTTTGTTCATAAAGGTTGTGAGAGCAGTAAATGGCAAGATTTTTTTTTTTGACAAATCTTCTCAATGATTTGATGCGGATAAATCTTGTTTGAGGAGGTTTTATCACTGGCCTTGAAACATGTTCATTGTATGGATTTCATTGCTATATTTTTTCCACCTTTACTTTCCTCAAAACTTGTACATTGCATGGACATTATTTCCCTATTTCTACCACCTTTTCCTTTGTTGGTTGCCATTCCAGAACAATGTTAGGTTTAGCTTCCCCACTCCCACTAGAATTTTCTAGTTGATTTGCAAACTTGATTTTGCAAATGCAATATGAAACATATAGCCTCAATGCTCACTGCTTTGATATATGTTTTGCGACACCGATATAGCCTCTATACTCACTACTTTGATCTTTATTTTGTCTCAAGTTTGGCTATGATGGGATTCTCGCTTGGATTCTTACTTTCAATGCTTGGATTCTTACTTTCAATGCTTTGTGGATTTGTTATTTTTCATCAACATTAGAACTTGGTGGGTTAGTTGTTTTTCATTGGTTCTAATATTAATTTGATTAGAATCATCTCTTGGACAACCATTTGAAACAAAACAATTGTTTAACTGCCTATGTTATATATGCTTTAGTGTCTTTCAAATTGATTCCAAAAACTTTCTTGGTTCTAAGTTTCCTATTTATTTTAAGGGTATATTCATACATGTTCCAACTACATGTGTCATTCATCTTAATAAAACTCTTTTGTATCCACAAGTTTTGCATCCTACTTCCCTTTTACCTTTTATCCACAATTTGACAATTTCAAGACACCTTCAATAACAATATTCCTTATGCTATGTCCTATAGAGACACCTTCAATAACAATATTCCTTGTGCTCTGTCCTATAGTTACATCTTCAATAAAAATGGTGCTTGTGCTATGACCAACAAAGACACTCAGGTTTATAAAATTAATTAAATCAATGGGCAACCTCAATATTATTCATGTAATAAGAACTCAGAAGAAGAATTGATGCAAATGCATATTAATAGATTGAAGGTTGTTGGAATTTGGAATGAAAGGGTGGTGCTAGGGGCATGCAAGTTAGTCCCCGATTCCAACTGACCATGACCTATGATAGAGTGAACCAAACCCCCACCCATTTCGCTGATTCTTAATTGGGCTTTGTCCATTTTCTACGAAGTTAAGATGTATCAGTGCTAGTTTACATATTCGTTGCAGTAAGAGAAAATTTAAGCTAAATATTTACAGTGGTTGTATGGAAGTTCCTGAAAAGCATAGTTTTAGTTGGCCAAGGCGTTTCAGTTGCACCATTTTAACATCTATTCCTCAGAGAAGACAAATCCATACATATGTATTCTTCACTGGTTCAAGCTCATTCTTAGTTATTTTACAACTCATATCTCCCATAGTTGTATACTTTTCTTTTTTTTCCAGCATGAGTAGCTTATATGGTAGAAAAATACAATGTTATGAAAAGACTTTGCACAAATTGAAGAAGACCTCATTAACCATTTGTTGCTACCATAAATACTATGAAATTCTACAAGATTATGAAATACTAAGGATAGATCTATGTTGGGAATATTAACGGAAGTAAATTGTTTATTTCACTTGTTTTCTTTCTTTTTCTTTTTCTTTTCATTTTCATATACAAATCTAATACAAAAGATGACAACAACATCAATCGTAGGATAAAGAAAAGGCACCAAAAAATATAGGTACAAAGTCGGTTATTGCAACAACTTCAAGTAACCACAACTTCAATCTCGAAGAAGTATTTTTCTCTCCTCTTGTGATCACCTTTAATTATTTCATTAGTTATAAGTAGCAATGAAATTGGAGAAAAACATACCATCCCTAATGGAGTGAATCATACACGTGTCCATGTATCTATAAATTAGTATTTTTATTTTGATTGTTATTAACACTTAGTGTATTAGTGTAAGTAGAGTGAAATTTGGAATTGCCGTAAACTCTCCAGTGTTTGATACTCTTGATGCGTGGGTTTCAGGGATGTCCTGGTTCGAGTCCCTGGAGGATCCAGATTGGGTTGGATGGGAGAAACGCAAGAGAAACTCCTTCTCTTGGGCTAGATTTATAGGTACGATAAAATCCACTACCCATTTCTCTAATGGTTGTAGCACAACTACCATGTGTAATAACATTTGATCCCTACCATATGGTTTCCTAGTTCTTTTATAGATGTCGCAAGATTGAGCATATTATTTGGTGTCCTTGAACATATCCAACCACCACAACCCCACCTTAATAATTTGAGAGCTATGGCCTTTCCACTGTAGTGGCCTCCTACCACCCTATCATGGTTGTCCCATAAAATTCTAAGTATTTCATAATCCATGATGCAACATCTAAGGATGCCATATACTCCGAGCTTGTACAAATGACCTATTTATCTAATAGTTGGTCACACAAAAACCCAATTGTTTCTTCTATGTTGTCAAGTACCCTTGTGGCGCAACACCTATGGTGAGAAAAATAATTATGTCACTCAAATAATTTGGTACTAATTCAATATTGAATAATTCAAAGTCTAGAAGTTGGTCATCCAATGAACCTACGGAGTCGCTTGTTTCTATTCTAGAAAAATGATTGGGTCCTATGTTAATTCTATCTTGATTGTGTTGGATATTAATTCCTAGAATAACAACATCCATCAACAGATCCATCCCTCCAACACAATATTTTTCACCAAATACTTAAGAGCTTAATGGTCTATGAAGAATTTAAATTTCCCTCCTAAAATTTAGTTCCAAAACTTCTATAATGAATACACAATTTCTAGTCCTTCTGTTATGGGACTTATCAGTAAATGCAGACATAAACAGATCTTCCTAGATCCACCTAGATCTAGAACAAAACAAAACAGGACATGATGCTTTCCCTAAGCTCTAACCATTGAGTTTACTATCTATCAAGAGATGAGCAACATACCGTTTAAATATCGCTTCCTCTTGCCATTGTTGTCTCAGCTCCACTCTAGTGCTCTTGTGATATTGGATCTACAAGGGAACACAATCCAACCAAAGTGAAAGAAATATAGCATACTCAAAGAGAACTTATGCATGTGATCAAGGAATCATACAATAAAATGAGATGAGTTTTATGGGAAAGAAACATATCACTATATCATATTAAAATTAAAGTGGAGATTACAACCAAAGCCTTGATGTTGCAAGGTCCCCTTCCGATGACCCTTTGCTCCAACACACACTTGCTCCAACCTTGAATGAAGAAGATACACAATGACTTGATAAACTGAAATGAATCCCTCAAGTACGAACTGAATCAGAACTCCTCATCCAATTCTTAGCTTATTCAACATTAATCTTGCTTGAATCAACCTTACATGACCTTAGCCTTTTCCATGAGAAATATCTCTTTATACAAGGGAAAAAAAGATGGTTAAAGAGATTAGGCTGATCCCACCAAATCAGAGAAGCAAGTAGGATCCCAACCATACGGATGCCACCTCATCTTCTAGAAGATCCCCTTCTAGAACTTTCGTGAAGCTCGACCTTTTCTTATCCTTTTGACATCATCGCACCCTAGCTTTAGAACAACATGTGAAGATGTCACAAACTAGTTTTAGGATAAGGGGCGACGATCAAGCATCGTCACAACCTGCTTATGATGCAGCCTGCGATGACCTTCCTTAACAGGGTTTTTGAGAAGAGAAAATCAATCACTTTCCTTATGAAGACAGAGTCTTTTGGGAACATGCACACATGTTGTCAATGGATCACTAAGATGACCAAAATAATTTGTAACACCTTCTCACTCAGTAGTGGTATAGTTATGATATGCATTCAATACTTTCCCACTGGAAAAATAGATATGCAATCCAAATTTCCTTCTCCAAGTTGTGCCAATATGGCTCCAAAAAAAATGCCAGATCCATCAACATGTACATGGGATTCAATACTTTAATTTAGAAAAACTTGGATGTGCACACTTACCAATTTTTCTTTGAGAAGATTGAAGGAATTTAGACATTTCATAGTCCAAGTGAAATTTTATATCTTCTTCATCAATCATTCAATGGGGGAAGTGATGGATGTGTAACCACTTATGAATATTCTATAATACCTAGTGTGGGCTATGGTATACCATAGGATGTGGACATTGGTTGAATATTATAGGTGGACGATTATGGTTATTTTGGTTGGATCAACTAGGACAACATCTCTACAGATAATGTGACCCAAAAATATACCAAAAGGAGTGAAGAAGATGCATTTATTAAAGTTAAGGGAGATCTACAAATGTGGTAAATATACCAATGCTGTGCAATTCCTTCCATGCTTAACATGGAGTTGACACATGGCATGCATTTCTTCAAGTTAAGGGAGATCCTTTGAACATCAGTCGAAACATTACAATCTGGTTGTTCAATAGGTTGTATATGGTCTAGTCATATATATACACTTCTAGAAATTTATGTATAAAATCTGTAAATGCAGTGACCACTATCATGGACAATGTTACTAGCACATTCTTTAATATGAACAACATCATGTTGTAGGTGTAGGTGCACCATTCTATAGAAAAAGTGGTCTTATTTTTTTCCTCCTTAACGATTCTTACCTTAATGGCATGCCTTTCCTTGCATTTCCATGCCATGGTATGGAAATGCATGGTATGGAAATACAAGGCATGGCAAGTGAATGCAAGACATGGCATTGAAAGGTATGGTATGGAAAGGCATGGCATGGAAAGGCATACCATACCATAGAAAGGCATGGCATGGAAAGGCAAGGCATGAAAAGGAAAGGCATGGCATGGCATGGAAAGGAAAGGAAATGCATGGCATGACAAGGAAAAACATTGCAAGGCATGCAAAGGAAAGGCATGACATGTCATGTCATGGTAAGGCAAGGCATGGTATGGAAAGGCATGGTATAGAAAGACAAGGCATGGGAAGTTAATGCAAGGCATGGCATGTAAAGGAATACCATACCACAACAAGGAAAGGCATGGAAAGGCAAGGCAAGGCATGCAAAGGCAAGGCATGGCATGGAAAGGCATACCATACCATACCAAGGCAAGGCAATGCATACCATACCATACCAAGGAAAGGAAAGGCATACCATACCATGGCATGGAAAGGCATGCAAATGAAATGAATGGCATGGAATGGCATGGCAAGGAAATGAAAGGCAAGGCATGGAATGGCATGACATAGCCTGGTATGGAAAGACATGTCATAGAAAGGAAATTTTGGTATGGCAAGGCATAGCATGGAAAGGCATGGTATGGAATGGCGTGTCATGGAAAGGAATGGTATGGAAAGGCATGGTATGAAATGGCATGGCATGGAAATGAATGGTATGGAAAGGCATGGTATGGAAAGACAAGGAATTGCAAGTGAATGAAATACATGGCATTGCAAAGCATGGTATGGAAAGGCATGGAATGGAAAGGAACACCATACCATAGCAGGGAATGCCATGACATGGCAAGGAAAGGAAAGGAATGCAAAGGAAATGCATGGCATAATAAGACATACCATACCATACCAAGGCAATGAAAGGCATACCATACCATACCATACCATGCCAAGTCAAGGAAAGACATACAATACCATGGCATGGTATGGCATGGCAAGGCAAGGCAATGAAAGACATGGCATGACAAGGCATGCAAAGTCAAGGCATGTCATGGAATGGCATGGCAAGGAAACACAAGGAAAGGCATGGCATGGAAAGGCATGGCATCAAAAGACAATGCATGGTATGGTAAGGGAATGCATGGAATGGAAAATCATGGTATGGAAAGGCATGGTATGGCATGGCAAGGCATGGTATGGAAAGGCATGGCATGACATGTCATGGTAATTCATGGCAAGGCATGACAACACATGGTATGGAAAGACAAGGCATGGAAAGTGAATGCAAGACATGGCATTGCAAGGCATGGTATGGAAAGTTATGACATGGAAAAGAATACCATACCATACCAAGGAATGGCATGGAAAATCAAGGAATGCAAAGGCAAGGCATGGCATGACATGGAAAGGCAGGGAAAAGCAAGGCATGCAAAGACAAGGCATGACATGGCATGGCATGGCAAGGCAAGGAATGGCAAGGCATGGTTTGGAAAGACATGGTATGGAAAGACAAGGCATGGTCAGTGAATGGAAGGTGTTTTATTGCAAGGCATGGTATGGAAAGGCATGGCATGGAAATACATACTATACCATAGAAAGGCAAGGCATGGCAAGGAAAGGCATGGCATGGAAAGGCATACCATACCATACCAAGGCAAGGAAAGGAATACCATACCATACCAAGGCAAGGCAAGGCATACCATACCATGGCATGGCAAGGGAAGGCAATGCAAGGCAAGGAATGCAAAGGAAAGGAATGACATGGCATGGCATGACAAGGAAATGTAAGGCAAGGAATGGCATGGTAGGGCAGAGCAGGGAAACACATGGCATGACATGGAATGGTATGGAAAGGCATGGCATGGAAAGGAAATGCATGGTATGGAAAGGCATGGAATGGAAAGACATGGTATGGCATGACATGGAATGGCATGGAAAGGCATGGTATGGCATGGCAAGGCAAGTCATGGTGAGACATCACATGGCAAGGCATGGTATGGAAAGGCATGGTATGGAAAGAAAAGGCATTGCAAGTGAATGTAAGGCATGACATTGCAAGGTATCATATGGAAAGACATGGCATGGAAAGGCATACCATACCATAGAAAGGCATGGAATGGAATGGCATGGAAAGGCATGTAAAGGCATGGCATATCAAGGCATGTCATACCATACCAAGGCAATACAAGGAACATTATACCATACCATACCAAGGCAAGGAAAGTCATACCATACCATGGCATGGCATGGCAAGGAAAGGAAATACAAGGCATGGCAAGGCATGGAAAAGCAATGCATGGCATAGTGTGGCATGGAAAGGCAATGTAAAGAAAGGCATGGCATGGCAGGGAAGGAAAATACATGGCATGACAAGACATGGTATGGAAAGGCATGGCATGGAAAGGCATGTAAGGGAGAGGAAATGCATGGTATGGAAAGGCATGGCATGGAAATGCATGGTATGGAAAGTCATGGTATGGCATGGCATGACATGGCAGCACATGGTATGGAAAGGCATGGTATGCCATTTCAAGGTAAGTCATGGCAAGGAATGGAATGGAAAGGCATGATATGGAAAGACAATGCATGGCAAGTGAATGTAATGCACAGTATGGAAAGGCATACCATACCATAGAAAGGCATGGCATGGAAATGAAAGGCATGCAAAGGCAAGGCATGACATGGGAAGACATACCATACAATACTAAGGCAAGGCAAGGCATACCATACCATACCATACCATACCATACCATACCAAGGCAAGGCAAGCCATACCATACCATGGCATGGCATGGCATGACATGACAATGTAAGGTAATGCAAGGCATGGCATGGAATGACAAGGAATGAAAAGGCAAGGCATGGCATGAAAATGTAAGGCAAGGCATGGCATAACATGGCAGGGAAGGGAAAGGCATGGAATGACAAGGCATGGCATGGAAAAGAAATTCATGGTATGACAAGGCATGACATGGAAAGGCATGGTATGGAAAGGCATGGCATGGAAAGGAAATGCATGGTATGGAAAGGCATGGCATGGAAAGGCATGGCATGGAATGGTATGGAAAGGCATGGTATGGAATAGCAAGGAAACTCATGGAAAGGCATGGTATGGAAAGGCATGGTATGGAAAGACAAGGCATGGAAAGTGAATGCAAGGCATGGTATGGAAAGGCATGACATGGAAAGACATGACATGGAAAGACATACCATAACATAGCAAGGCATTGGATGGCGATGCAAGGCATGCAAAGGCAAGGAATGACACGACATGGCAAGGAAAGGAATTGCATGTCATGGAAAGGCAAGGCAATGCAAGGCATGACATGGCATGGCATGTGATGGAAAGGCAAGGAATGATATGTAAAGGCATGGTATGGAAATACAAGGAATGGAAAGTGAATGACAAGAATGTCATTGATAGTATGGAAATACATGGAATGGAAAGGCATACCATATGATAACATGGAATGACATGGCAAGGCAAGGCATTGCATGGAATGGAAAGGAAATGCAATGCATGACATTCCAAGGCAAGGAAATGATAGGCATGGCTAGGAAAGGCATGACATGGCATGGCTAGGAAAGGCATGGAATGGCAAGGCATGGCATGGAAAGGCATGGCATGGCAAGGCAAGGCAATGCATAACAAGGAAAGACAATACAAGGCATGGCATGGAAAGGCATGCAAAAGCAAGGCATGGCATGGAATGGCATGGCATGGCATGGAAATTCAAGGAAAGACATGGAATGGCAAGGCATGACATGGAATGGCATGGAAAGGAAAGGAAAGACAATACACCTTGACACCTTTTATTACATTTTAGTCATAATTTTCATCCCTTTAGGGCTTGATGTATTGAATTTTTTCTTTGGAAGGATTGACATTTGGATGTGTTCTAGTTGAATAAGTATCGAGAGAATCTTTATAATTACCTATAAACTAGTTAATTCTGAAAGGACCTTTGAAGCATATTACAGTGTCAAATGTCCTAGAAAAATATTCATTTGTGAAATATAAGAGAAGAAGATATATAGACCAGTTAACTCTCAAAGGATTTTATAGGAAAAAATAATCATATATAGCAAAAAATGGAGAGGGTTGGCACTTACGGTTATGTAATAGAATTTACAGTTGATAGTTAAAATGTATATAACAAATTGTTTATGATCTTTACTAAGGTTTATTGGAATTGTTGCATGTTTTACACCTTTGGAATGACATCTTATCTATAACTTATTTGAAATTTTATTATGGTATGTGCACTTTGATATGATTGATATGATTATGGTTTCATTTCATATGTTGTAATATTAGAATTATAACACACAAATTAAATATTGCATGAAATAAATAATAACTTTTCATTTTGAATGTTTTGTTTTGCAGAACATGGGTCTTCTGAAAGATGCAATTGATCCTCATGAGATAGATCCAGATTATAATGGGTTTGATACAGACATGGAAGATGATGATGATGAGGCAGATGCAAAAGACACCAAGGAGGAGGACGTTGATAACCACATTGATGATGATCATGATACTGATGAGCTAGTTGTTGGTAGTAGCCAGTGACATTGATCATATAGACTCCATCATGGATAATTGTTGATATATTGTTATGATGTCTCTTTTCATGTTTACTATCATATGTCTCATTTTCACCTGTAGTATCATATTATTGAGTTGTATCATTTTGACATGTATCATTTGACTTATATCATTTGGAAATGTATCATCTTGACTTGTATCATTTTGACATGTATCATTTTAAGTTAGATCATTTATCATTTTGACTTATATCATTTGGACATGTATCATTTTGACTTATGTCGACTGTTGTCCATGTATCATTCTGACATGTTATTGATCTACTGACATATTTGACTTTCACTTGTTGTAGTTATATATGATGATGATCTTATTAGTATTAAAGATATAAGTTGTTTGACATGATACTTATCTAATATTGGTATATTTGACTAAATTGTTTTAATTATAGATGATGATCATGTTATAATCATTATCTTATTATTTTATATATATTGTATGTTGTATATTTTATTTAGATGGAGATTTAATAAGTATAATGATGTTGTTAGTTTGTATGGATGTCCATTTCCCTAAAAATTCTTTATAAAAGCTATCATATAAAATATTTCAAATGAAATATTACTTACTCTATAATAATATAATTTTTTTAAGAGGCATGATATATTTAACTAATTAAATTCAAATAAAAAATGTTAAATTAATAAATGGAAGCTATAAAGGACGCAACATGAGTTGTTAAAATGGAAGCAAAATGTGGCTCTAAATGGAAGTGGATCTAAAATCGTTTCGTAATGTCATTGGGTTGTGGATCTCCATAGAACAGTGTTGGGAAGTTCATTTCCTCAACAAATTTGTCCTTGAATATTCCAAGTGGACGTTTCCCTTCAACAGGTGCAATTTCGACAATCTTGTCTTGCAAGTTATGAATGCATTGTGAGTCAGTGAATCCATGTATCAATGTTTCAATAGGTCTTTCATTCTTCGATTCATCGCTTGTATCAAATTCACTAGCAGTTTCGAAAGTTTGTGCAGAGCTGCCATCCCCTTCTTCAAGAACGTTGTTCCAGTTATCATTTATATAGATATTTTTTGCTTTGTATAGGGCCCTAGAACATAATTCTTTTAATGATTTCATGACAACATGCACATGCACTTTACCTTTCTGGTATGGATTCTTGTATTGCAAACATATTTTGAGAGCTACAACAATTGTCATTGTATCACTAATGAATTGTGGCAAGGCCTTTTGTACAACATCTAGTTGGATAGGCACATTAATAATTGATCTTGTTAATCCCATTTGGGGTTGTTTATAGCCCTGAGGTATGATTTGTGCAAATGCAATTCACAGAGACACAAGTCTCTCTTCAAGTTTTGTAATTTTACTTACATCTGGTAGTGGTGTATTACATCTTATTCAGTTAGGCATTGCAAAGTGTGGAAGTTTTCCATTTTCAAGTGATCGTTTGCATGGAAGACAAATATTGCCACTGGAAAATATTATATGATTTAGTGTCAAGCCGATGTATTCTTCGTGCAAGTCAGGCGTGAAAGACTTAGTGTTTTTTGCGAAATTTAATTGATCGCAAATCGCGCATGCAATGGGAGGAGTGTCTTTAATTTGTTTCATATAGATCTATTTTGCATCTCTCTTCCCTAGATAAGCATGCGTAGAAAGTGTTTGTTGGTTTTCATTGCTAGCAGTGCATGGTGTTGGATCTAGGCCACGATATGTGATTTTTTCGTCTCGGTCGGTACCATAACCATTGTGGGATATGTGGCTGCACCTGTTTCTCTCACGCATCTGTTTTTTCAACACGTGGTAGGTTAACTTATGGTTGCCACTAGAAACTAGTTTCACTTGTTGACAAGCCATGTTGGAGGTGGAATCAACATTTCTTATGAGCATTTCATCCTCACCATATCGATGGTGAAAATGGTGATGTTCCTTGTCATTAGACATGTGATGTTTGTGTTCAGCAAAAAGTGCAAAAATGCGATTGTGTCATGCCCAATTTTTTTTTTTAGATTGTGATATGTGATTTTCTATCTAGAAGGAAGCATACCAATGTATTTTTTCTCTCACGTATAACCTTTTTCAAGTTGTGATAAGTTAGTCTACGTTTTTTGTTTAAGCTTTGTATGACCTCATGATAACTGGGATGAATTTCATTCTGATTAAATAGCATGTGACACTTATGAAGATTCAATGTCATTTGGGCAGCATGGACAGTGGATCCTGAATGGGTATTATTTCTTATCAAAGGTTGATAATTGATATGTGGCGTATCTGTTTTCAATGACATGATGTCAATTGTTCGATTGTAGTTTTAATCAATATAGTAGGAATGGACAATACCATCTGACAAGGTCGACCAGACCTGGATATTTACCTTGAATATGATAGATAGCCATTGCAAACAGAATCTTCCACCCTCTACATTTCCTTTCTCTTATGGAATTGCCATGTTTACAAGGTATTGTTGCCAACTTCCAATTATTGACATACTTTCTAGGAGATATGGTAAAAGGTGTTGATGCAAGCAGTTAAAAGCCTGTTGATTGCCGCCTATAATTGCATTGAAAAATGATTGCACAGTGTAAAGGCGTAGCGAGTGCACATCGAACTCTGTTGCTACCAAATATAAAATTGCATTGAACAAACTATCTCCACAACTAGATGCAATATTTTTCGCTATGTGCAATCCATGGGAGTCTATATGATGCATAATTTGTTTCCAATGCGATTGAAGGTCTTTGAAAATGGGGGACAAGTAAATATGAGGTCCTTCAAATTTTTTTATGGATAATTTTCTATAGAGTAGTGGTTCATAATGACCATTGACAGGATTGGCATCATGGAACAAGATGCAATATGGATCCCTAGATGTAGTTTTGTTGAATAGTAGATATCCTTTTTTTCTTGTGATGAACATATTCCAATTGATATATTCAACCACTTGGATAGCCACCGTATACAAATGTATCTCCCCAAAGTCCCCTCTCATGTGCAGGCAGAGTTGTAGATGCAGACAACCACATATTTGAAAAATATGTAGTGACATCATGTATTCCATGCAACCGGCAAAGAAAATCAGATGCCAATTCGTATTGATATGAATCCAATGCCTCAACGTCGCCATTTTCTAAACAGGCCAAGAAATGATCTATCAATCCATTGCGCAAGTCGGTTGAGGAATAATGGAAATGCAATAGAACTTGAAATGCATCGAAGAGGCAATCTCCCACAGTATACAGGAATGCATCTAATCTAAAAGGCCCATTTATATGCAATACCTAGTCGATGTTGTCATGTACAATGGAGACAGTATCTATTTCATAGCACTCAACATCTATTACTTGCTTCATATTTTAAGTTGTGATTTTCAAGATGTTTCTTAGCTATATCCAGATAATATACAAATAGGGAAAAAAAAGAAAAATGAAAACTATAAGTCTAGAACTGCATACCAAATCCACTATGTATCCTTCAACCTTCTTCCTGTCAAATTCAAGTCCCCGTGGTCTCTATAGTATATGAAAAACAAATAAAGGTATAGTGAAGAGTGAACCAAACAAAAGAGACAACGCAAATGAAATAACATTATAAATTTGCTCAGCACAAAGACTGACTATTCAAGGCATATAATTTTTGATCCTATTCTATGCGTGCATCCTATAAGTGTTTCAGTGGACATTGTATATAGATTTACAGTCCTATTCACCATTTATTTTCATCCCCACTCTTCAAAAATCAACACCAAAATAGATCTGAAACAACTTATTGATGCCCTCCACTGAGAAAACTCATATAGATGGTCTGTCGGATAAACAAAAGAGGAAGAACTAGGCATTACAAAATTTTACCAAATGAACGGGATCAACACACAACACAAATCCTTAAGGTTTAAATTATCTTACAAGACAAAGAAGATATTATAAGGTGTTTCAATTATCTTACAACATGAAATCTAGTGTGATACAGATCAGTGAACTCGCCATTCAGATTACAAAGAACCATTTCTGCAAGAAGAGATTCAGATCTGAAAATGGTGATGGACGATGCTTTTCAAGACACAAAGGACAACATAAAACCAACAACTAAATGTGGTTTTTGATCCAAAGAATAAACGCATGCCCTGTCACAACCTGGAAAGAAAGGATGGCAAGGTCCTGGTAGATGCTTGCTTCGCAATGACAACTCTGAATTCATTTTGTAAACCCCTTTGCATTGCTATTTTACAAAGAGATATGGTACTATGTCCAGGACATGGAAGTGAGCATATGTGATTGGAAGAGAACAACCTGAAAAAAATGCACCAAACGTATGGTTTCCAGGAACAAAAAATATGAGGAGAACATTCGTTTTCATTTTTAATATGTCACATTGGCTGCAACATATGTGGGTTCTGTGTCTAGCATTGACATTCAAAGGGGAACAAGACATTTTGGAAGGGAACAGACTGGGAAAAATGCACCAAACATATGGTTTTCAGGACCAGAAAATATGAGGAGAAAATTCAATTTCCTTTTTTATATGTCACTATGGTTGCGACAGAGGTGGGTTTTGTGTTAGACATTGACGTTCAAGAACAAGAACAAGACAACATCACTCTAATGTTTCTCTGCTCATATTAGTCACACACAAAGATCTTGTGCAAGAGGATTTTGACTCAGGCATTCATAATATTGAAAATTCTTGCTTGCAAGCTGCAAATAGAAAAAAAAAAAATAAGGAATAGGAATGAAACCATGGAACTGAAAATTACCCATGAACGAGGAACGACATAAGTGCAGTTCCAATCGCAGAGGCAAAACCCCAACTATGCAAACTGCAACAACGGGTCCAACTGCGGATGCATGAACCTAACCTTGCAAAGTTGAAGCAAACAAGAGAAAATATCAAACAAAAAACCAGTGAATAAGAACCAAGAGGTCCAACTGCAGCTGCAGAGCTGCAGGACCTCAACTTTACAAAGTTGAATCAAACAACAATAAGTAGCATGTAGCGAACCAATGAACAAACATCAACCAATGAACCAGTGATGTCGGTGAAGAACAATATTGCCCAAATTCACTGCAAACAAGACTGTATCCAAAAATCAGAGGAAATTGTATTGTAACACGCATGTTGAGTAAAGATTTAAGTTTGTGAGACTTGTTAGGTAAACACTTAAGGCTGTCAGAACTGTCCAAGGTCCTCGTGCTGTGTAAACATTTAAGAAAGAATGAAGTGTGGCAGGCCCGTTTATGTACGTAATAATGAAAATGCCTTTTTAAGTATGTAATAATAACAAAAAATAAAAAAAATTTAATCATAACAATAGTTTGAACAATGGAGACTATGCAAAAAAAAAATAGTCAAAGGACAAAGTAATATGAAGTCAACTAATAAAAAACTGACTCTCCATGCTCAAAAATTTGGATATCTAAACATTTCAATATAAATAGTACAAATTAAAAAAGACCGTAGATGATCAAAAACTTTGGATATGCTAACATATAAAACATTGGGAATAGAGAAGCTAGCAATAAGACCTCAAATCTATTATCCAATGAGATCATGACATATAAGGTTTTTTTTATTATATAAAAAATAATGTTTTAGTTCTCTAGTTCAAACAATAGAGATTATGAAAAAAAATTTAGTCAAATGACAAACTAATATGAAGTCAATGAATTATCGATCGTTATATTCCATCTACGCTTTCGATAGGGACTAATAATAGAGTAAAAAACATATTTATTTATATACATTGAACAATATGCCTATATTGTCGACACACTGGAGCACCCCATTTTATCTCGTGCATAGTACAAAGCAATTCTTGTATTCATTTATAGCACATTGGAACACACATTACAACCACATAAACTGTTGATACTGAGAGGGGGGTGAATCAGTATCAAGTACAATTTAAAAACCTTTTTAAATTTATACTTGAACCATTCAATTATATCCAATGAGAAATGAACAATAGTATAAGAGTTACACCAATACACCACAATACACCATGCACAATATATGAGAAATAATCAATAGTTTTTGTTCAAGGGAAGTAATGACTTCCAAAGGTAGCTACAGCTTCCAAATGTAAAGGGAGGGATAAACCTCCAAGAAGAAGATACAATCCTCCAATATTAAGAGAGATTTGAACTCTCTATCCTTGCCCCTTCCTTCCACCCAAGAATATATGAGAGATAATAAAACTTTACATTAAATCATCATCATCAACCAATCATCACATGGAACCTGATAATGCTTTCTGAGACTTCTTCAATTTCTGCAATTATTCAATTCTTGGAGTACTCTGAT